>CM068368.1:731621958-731911052 GCA_034769895.1 Magicicada septendecula | reverse complement strand
ACAAAAAATGATAAAGGAATAAGTTACAAAAATTCCTATAAAGTAAGAAAAACTAACTTACAAAAAATTATTTAAAAATAATGGTTAGAACAAAATAAAATAAACAAAAATAAAATCAAGCAAAAACTGCTAAGATAAATACCTGAAATAATAATGAATTCAATGTATTCAAAGAAAAAAAAAAAAAAAATCTGAACTGGTACAAAGAAAAAGGAGAAGTTATGTATAAAACAAATATACAAAAAATGGCTAAAGCAGAATATTGGTAAACAACCAAGAAAAAGAATAAAGATGTCCAAGATAATTAAAATGATCACAAGAAGAATAGAAAAGCAAACTAATGAAAAGTTAGATATGATGAAATTAACATATGAATAAATAAAAAACAATCAACTGTATGAGTAGATGACAGTAATATAGCAAAGGTACAGCGTAAGGAAGAATGAGTAAAAGGCCAAAAGTGATCTAAAAACAAACCACAAGGTGGACAATCCCAAAATATATTATTGTTATTAATTTAAGTCACAAGATGACAAAAAAGGTATTTAAGATTGACTGTTGAAAAGTCCAGCAATCAAAAATAAACTGACCAGAGATGATGTTCCTCTGGTCTCAGAAAAAATGAGTAGTAATGGAAGAAACCAGCTACTAAAAAGTTACGGAAAAAATTATATAAAAGGGAAAACACACTAATGGAAATAAATAAAACAGATCCAAATAAAATGGAATGAATCAAGTAAGAAGAGAAATAAGAATGGAGAAACAAACAAGAAAGAAAAGGAAAAATATTATATAACTGATAATTTCATAAAAAATATGCTAGTGTTTTATTAAAATGATCAATTTTGAAGGAGAGGCATTATGTTACAACACAAATAAGCCTCCCAATACCAGGGATGAAAAAGATGATTCTAAATATAAAATAGTACTTCATATTAAATAAAATGCTTAAGATAAATAAAATATAAAGACAATGACTCAACAAACGACGACATGACCTAACCCAAGTGATTGACCCAACAAAGGAAACAAAAGAAGAAGGGAACCACACCAAAAGGAGAAGGTGGAAAACCAAAGTATCAAACAAATACAATGAAAATGAAGAAGGAGGGAAATGAAAAAGAAACAAACCCAAGATGAAGGGAAATAAATAAAAATGGAAACCAATGATGATACACAAACAAGTAATAAAGAATATGAGCGAGAGAAATAATGCACTCAAATGTAATATTGGAAACAAGACCAATAATTAACCTATGAGAAAAAAAAGTAAATGTTATTATCCATTAATGGACAATAGTAATTAAATTGAAAGAAACCCAATTAAACAATGTTAAATATAAATATAAAAAAGCAAACTAACCCACAATTTAGAGTTAGATGTAGTGTTAAAATATAAAGACGTAAAATTGTTATTATTATTAATGAGATATTGTAATGAAAGAGATAGTACGGTAGTGAGATAATAATTAGAAGGATTACCCATTCAGAAACACTTAAAAAACAAAAACATTTGTGAAGTGCAAAATGAATGTGTAAAAACCCCAAAGTGTAGTGATAAAGAAAGTACACTAATTAAATTATAATAAACTATAAATAATTTAAAAGTGAAGGCGATGATTGAATGAAAAAAGTGTAAAATAAAGAATGGTAATATAGTGAAGAATAGTGAATGATAAAATCATTAACAATTAATAAATCCAAATAAAACACTAAATAATTAAAAGTGAAAAATATTAGTAATTAAGAATAGCAGTATAAACTGATAAGACAGAAACTAGTTAAGAAAGAATGTTATTATTAAATTTAAGTAAATACAATTATGATTAAAAGGGAGAATGCCCTGAAGCGAAAACCAGATAGTGTTAACATGGAGGGAAAGTAAAGATTGTTTAAAAATTAAGGAGTTAAAAACAAATCAAAAAAACACCCATGTTATAAGGGATCGTTATAAGTTCATAAAAGTGATGTTGTTTATCACACTAAAAAATAATATAAAATAAGATGAATTGTAAACAAAGATTAGCAAATAATAGTTAAATAATTATTTAAGCAAGTTTATGAATTGGATATGGCTGATAAAATTATACAGACCATAGGCCTAAATATTGTATTTAATAAGATCAAAAAATAGTAAATAATAGCCACATTGTTATTATTGGCAAAGTAAATAAGTAAAAAAGTTAAAAGAAATGTATGACTAGAAAACGAGGAAACCAAATAGTAAACCATTATGTACAAAATAATACTAACATAATGATAACACATAAACAGACCCAAAACACAACAAAAAATTATACAAACAATGATAATAACAAAATAAAACCCATTAGGCTAAAAAGAAATGTAATTTGAATGAAATAAGTCAAATACCATAATGGCTACTTAGGCCTAGGAAAATGCCTAACTGTCAAAAACAAACAACTACAAATTGTAATAAGTTAAGTAAGAAATTAGCAAATCCGAGGCGAATGACTCACCAAGGATAAATTGTAAATCATTTTAAGACATAATATTATAATAAGCATTTGAATACAAAAAGAAATGTAATTAACAAGTATTAACATAATTGTAAAAACATAAAACCTACAATAACCCAAACTTGTGGGGTATTAAAATAATCTATGAAAGGAAATACATACTATAGTGACAATATTTAATAATCAGGAAGGAAGATAGAGGAATGACAGCAGTTAGAAAATATACTAGGATTTTGAAAGAATTCAAATTTTGATAACAATGGATTTATATCAATCTCAGCCAATCAGAATTCTTTGGTTACCATAGAAACCACCGTTGAAGATGAAATTACCGTTGAATACTCTTACTCGAAAAGCATCATACTACCAGGACAGAAGCCAAAGTTTGGAAGACCAATTTTTTAATAAAATAATGAAAAACAGTGAACGAAGTTCAAAACCATGACTGGATAAGAAGCAGACGAATCATTAGAGCAGTCCCTTCAAGATCCAGGACCATAAAACCTGAGAATTAACAGAAAATTATGACCACATACTATAAGAAAAGGACACCAGACCTACATAAGTCCAAAGATCAATGAAAATAGAACTTATTGCAGCCCAATCCTCTTCCGATCCAATGAATGAAAACACCAAGTCATGCTGATGTGTTAAGTACCATTGAATTACCTTATTTCCAAAAACCAAATCACTCTAAATTTTACTAAAAGTAAATCGATCTCACTATAAGCCGTATATTTCTCTTTCAAAGATTATTTAAGAAAAATAAACACACTGACAATTTGTTAACATAAAATCTAACCTTGTTAAAATACGAACTTTTGAACCACATTTAACGACACTACAGAACAGATTGTAAACACACACCTTATTATTTATGTACACTTAGAGTAAGGTAAAATACTTTTATTGTAATCATAGGAATTCTTTGCTTTATAATCAAAAGAATCCACCGATTTTGGAACGAAATTAATTGTAATAACAAAACGTTCAGCTGCCATGCTGATGCGAGCACATCGTTCCAGAGTCGATTCGTCACCCCGAGTATAATTGTTTCATGTATAAAGTCTGTGCAAAGTTGTTAATCAACTAATACATTTTAATTGTCAAAAAATTGAAAATATTAATTATCAAACATTAAAATCACTATTACAGGGAGTAACCGTTGTTATTATTTCATAGGGAGTGCATTATATTACTTGTGTTTATTTACGAAGGCTAGGTTTGATGAGCAGCGCTCAAGTTGCCATTTGCACAACTGCCTACACGATTCAGAAGGCGGCACGAGCGGGAATTATTTGAATGCCCCGACCGTCATAGCTGAAAACACTTTATTAAGTAATTTTAATTGTTTTAATAAACAATTTGGCGCCACCCGGGATTAACACACCCCTATCTATATAAACAGGTAAGGTTACTGCCGTGTTATACTGGTAATTACCGCAACGCTACGGACATCGTTAGCGCAAAATTGATGTAACGACCCCAGTGCGAGACAAACGCACTGACACTAACTAACACATACAATACAACATACACGTCTTTTACAGAGACGACTCGAATTCTTCGTTACAGATTGGTGACCAACCGGTGAGGCTTTAAAAGAAGACCAGCAGCGATTATGAAGAGACATTCCATGGTTACCAGATACGAAAAAAGGAAAGGAACTGAAAGTGAAGATCAAGAAGAGATGGAAGAAATTGAAGAAATGATAGAAGGATTGTTCGAAGAGGATCCCCAGGAGGACCAACCGGAAAATCCAACTCAATCAGAACCGGAAATCGAAGTAATAAGTCAAGACAGGGAACGGGAACAACAAACAGGAGATACAGTGGAAAACCCGCCGGATAAAATTACACCAACCGAAGAGAGGCAACAACTGATGAAGTTCATGATGGAACAATTTGGACAAATTAATAATAATTTCAAGGAAAACAAGGAAGAATTGAATAAAAAATTAGAATCATTACAAGAGGGAAGGAAGGAAGACGGAATTCTTCAAACAAAATAGTGAAGAGTTGAAGAAACAAATCAAGGAGGATATAGAACTTCTAAATGATAAGATGGAAAGAAAGCATGAAGCTTTGAAGAGAAGCCAGAAAACGTTAGAAAAGAAGAGTGAGGAGTTGAAGAAACAGATAAAAAAGGATCTTGAAATATTAAATAACAAAATCGAGAACAATAATGAGACACTTCAACGACAATTGAAGGAAGACTGCGAGAAGACAAAGGGAGAATTGAGGCAACAGTTAGCGGAACGCCAATGAAACTGTAATACATGTCCGGGAAGAGTTAACCAACAAGATAAATCACGTCGAGGAGAAAGAAAAAGTCAGAATACAAGAAATTATAAAATTACCACCGAAGAGTGCACAAAAAATAAACAGGAGGTACTCCAGAAGCTGGAGGAGAGGCACAAAGGAATCCAAACTGACATTAGTGAACGCGTCGAAAGAGTGTACACCACTATCAATAAGATCGACGAAAAAACGCAAGAAAATAAAGAGAAAATCATAGAAATCAGCCAGAGGGAGAAACAGATGCAGGAGGAACTAGACGCGTTGAGGGAGAAGCCTTGCAATAACACCCATATTATTACAAGTGAAAATAGGGAGGTAATAAACTTTAAGAGTTACCAAAGAAACCCCATAGAATTCCTGAAGAGGGTGGAGGAACTCATAGAGAAGAACCGAGAAACCAGATGGACGACAGTGAGGAGCCTTATCGATGAGATGTTTTGGGATACGAATGACAATTGGTGGACAACCACTCGACCAGAAATTAGCTGTACACAAGAATTCAAAGCCTTGTTCCGTGAAAAATACTGGTCCGAATCGACTCAAAATGTAGTGAGAAATGATATCAGTAATGGAAGATATGAGCTGCAGGCAGGACATACACTAACATCGTACTTCTTAGGAAAAGTCTGCCTAGCTCGAAACCTCGAACCAAAGATACCAGAAGAATCCCTAGTCATACAACTAGGCTATCATTATGAGGACGCGATCCAGAGGGCCAGGAGACAAGGACAAATTAAAACCATACAGGGAATGGCCAATTTATTGGAAGACCACGAAAACGATAGGCAGTATCGTCGTAATCGAATGGTCAATTTGAGATATAACCGTGGGGACGAAAACCAAAACCCACCTAATTACAATCCGTCCTATAACAAACCCCAGTACAATGACCCGAATAACCAAAACCGGAATGATAATAACTATCAATATAGGGGTAACCGCCCAAATTATAATCAGGGCAACCCACTGTTCAACGGAACTAATCAGAATAACAACAATTACAGGGGCAATGGACCAAACCAGCGTCCAAACAACTACCCCAACAATAATAACAATTATGGGAATAATAACAACCCAAATTATCAAAATAATAATAAAAGAGGAAACGGAGATAACCGTAATAATAACAATCAGACAAGGGTACACTTTATACGAGGGAATACTCGAAATAATCAAGGGAGGCGTTACCCAAGACCACCATCAAATGAACAAAACAATAATAACAGTCAGAATGACAACCAAAACCCCAGGGAAGAGAATGCGGAAAATGTACAACAGGTAAACAATATTGTAGGAGTGAGATGCGGAAGCAGTAACCAGAGAAGGGACGCACCATCCGGAAGTAACCAAAAAGAAGAAGAAAACTATGACCTTTCAGCAGTAATCCAACGGAGAATTTCCGAATAGCGTATAATAAACGCAACCCGCCAGAACTTTGGAGTCCATCAAGAAGTAATGGAAACCAATCAAACACACCTCAGGGAGGAAGACAAGTCATTGATGAAGAAGAAAAAACGGCCGACCGATGGAACGCATAATAAACCATAATAAGGGAAATAAATAAAACAATTTCAAAATTCAAAAAGTCTGTAAGAGCAACTTACTACATTATTTCGATGACTTATGAGGCCTAATATAAAGTATTAAATAATGAATAAGTTACAAAAATGCCTACAAAGTAAGATCAACTTACAGTCAAATAAAGTTGACATAGGAAGTATAAAACAAAAAATGATAAAGGAATAAGTTACAAAAATTCCTATAAAGTAAGAAAAACTAACTTACAAAAAATTATTTAAAAATAATGGTTAGAACAAAATAAAATAAACAAAAATAAAATCAAGCAAAAACTGCTAAGATAAATACCTGAAATAATAATGAATTCAATGTATTCAAAGAAAAAAAAAAAAAAAAAATCTGAACTGGTACAAAGAAAAAGGAGAAGTTATGTATAAAACAAATATACAAAAAATGGCTAAAGCAGAATATTGGTAAACAACCAAGAAAAAGAATAAAGATGTCTAAGATAATTAAAATGATCACAAGAAGAATAGAAAAGCAAACTAATGAAAAGTTAGATATGATGAAATTAACATATGAATAAATAAAAAACAATCAACTGTATGAGTAGATGACAGTATATAGCAAAGGTACAGCGTAAGGAAGAATGAGTAAAAGGCCAAAAGTGATCTAAAAACAAACCACAAGGTGGACAATCCCAAAATATATTATTGTTATTAATTTAAGTCACAAGATGACAAAAAAGGTATTTAAGATTGACTGTTGAAAAGTCCAGCAATCAAAAATAAACTGACCAGAGATGATGTTCCTCTGGTCTCAGAAAAAATGAGTAGTAATGGAAGAAACCAGCTACTAAAAAGTTACGGAAAAAATTATATAAAAGGGAAAACACACTAATGGAAATAAATAAAAACAGATCCAAATAAAATTGAATGAATCAAGTAAGAAGAGAAATAAGAATGGAGAAACAAACAAGAAAGAAAAGGAAAAATATTATATAACTGATAATTTCATAAAAAAATATGCTAGTGTTTTATTAAAATGATCAATTTTGAAGGAGAGGCATTATGTTACAACACAAATAAGCCTCCCAATACCAGGGATGAAAAAGATGATTCTAAATATAAAAAATAGTACTTCATATTAAATAAAATGCTTAAGATAAATAAAATATAAAGACAATGACTCAACAAACGACGACATGACCTAACCCAAGTGATTGACCCAACAAAGGAAACAAAAGAAGAAGGGAACCACACAAAAGGAGAAGGTGAAAACCAAAGTATCAAACAAATACAATGAAAATGAAGAAGGAGGGAAATGAAAAAGAAACAAACCCAAGATGAAGGGAAATAAATAAAAATGGAAACCAATGATGATACACAAACAAGTAATAAAGAATATGAGCGAGAGAAATAATGCACTCAAATGTAATATTGGAAACAAGACCAATAATTAACCTATGAGAAAAAAAGTAAATGTTATTATCCATTAATGGACAATAGTAATTAAATTGAAAGAAACCCAATTAAACAATGTTAAATATAAATATAAAAAAGCAAACTAACCCACAATTTAGAGTTAGATGTAGTGTTAAAATATAAAGACGTAAAATTGTTATTATTATTAATGAGATATTGTAATGAAAGAGATAGTACGGTAGTGAGATAATAATTAGAAGGATTACCCATTCAGAAACACTTAAAAAACAAAAACATTTGTGAAGTGCAAAATGAATGTGTAAAAACCCCAAAGTGTAGTGATAAAGAAAGTACACTAATTAAATTATAATAAACTATAAATAATTTAAAAGTGAAGGTGATGATTGAATGAAAAAAGTGTAAAATAAAGAATGGTAATATAGTGAAGAATAGTGAATGATAAAATCATTAACAATTAATAAATCCAAATAAAACACTAAATAATTAAAAGTGAAAAATATTAGTAATTAAGAATAGCAGTATAAACTGATAAGACAGAAACTAGTTAAGAAAGAATGTTATTATTAAATTTAAGTAAATACAATTATGATTAAAAGGGAGAATGCCCTGAAGCGAAAACCAGATAGTGTTAACATGGAGGGAAAGTAAAGATTGTTTAAAAAATTAAGGAGTTAAAAACAAATCAAAAAAACACCCATGTTATAAGGGATCGTTATAAGTTCATAAAAGTGATGTTGTTTATCACACTAAAAAATAATATAAAATAAGATGAATTGTAAACAAAGATTAGCAAATAATAGTTAAATAATTATTTAAGCAAGTTTATGAATTGGATATGGCTGATAAAATTATACAGACCATAGGCCTAAATATTGTATTTAATAAGATCAAAAAATAGTAAATAATAGCCACATTGTTATTATTGGCAAAGTAAATAAGTAAAAAAGTTAAAAGAAATGTATGACTAGAAAACGAGGAAACCAAATAGTAAACCATTATGTACAAAATAATACTAACATAATGATAACACATAAACAGACCCAAAACACAACAAAAAATTATACAAACAATGATAATAACAAAATAAAACCCATTAGGCTAAAAAGAAATGTAATTTGAATGAAATAAGTCAAATACCATAATGGCTACTTAGGCCTAGGAAAATGCCTAACTGTCAAAAACAAACAACTACAAATTGTAATAAGTTAAGTAAGAAATTAGCAAATCCGAGGCGAATGACTCACCAAGGATAAATTGTAAATCATTTTAAGACATAATATTATAATAAGCATTTGAATACAAAAAGAAATGTAATTAACAAGTATTAACATAATTGTAAAAACATAAAACCTACAATAACCCAAACTTGTGGGGTATTAAATTAATCTATGAAAGGAAATACATACTATAGTGACAATATTTAATAATCAGGAAGGAAGATAGAGGAATGACAGCAGTTAGAAAATATACTAGGATTTTGAAAAGAATTCAAATTTTGATAACAATGGATTTATATCAATCTCAGCCAATCAGAATTCTTTGGTTACCATAGAAACCACCGTTGAAGATGAAATTACCGTTGAATACTCTTACTCGAAAAGCATCATTCTACCAGGACAGAAGCCAAAGTTTGGAAGACCAATTTTTTAATAAAATAATGAAAAACAGTGAACGAAGTTCAAAACCATGACTGGATAAGAAGCAGACGAATCATTAGAGCAGTCCCTTCAAGATCCAGGACCATAAAACTGAGAATTAACAGAAAATTATGACCACATACTATAAGAAAAGGACACCAGACCTACATAAGTCCAAAGATCAATGAAAATAGAACTTATTGCAGCCCAATCCTCTTCCGATCCAATGAATGAAAACACCAAGTCATGCTGATGTGTTAAGTACCATTGAATTACCTTATTTCCAAAAACCAAATCACTCTAAATTTTACTAAAAGTAAATCGATCTCACTATAAGCCGTATATTTCTCTTTCAAAGATTATTTAAGAAAAATAAACACACTGACAATTTGTTAACATAAAATCTAACCTTGTTAAAATACGAACTTTTGAACCACATTTAACGACACTACAGAACAGATTGTAAACACACACCTTATTATTTATGTACACTTAGAGTAAGGTAAAATACTTTTATTGTAATCATAGGAATTCTTTGCTTTATAATCAAAAGAATCCACCGATTTTGGAACGAAATTAATTGTAATAACAAAACGTTCAGCTGCCATGCTGATGCGAGCACATCGTTCCAGAGTCGATTCGTCACCCCGAGTATAATTGTTTCATGTATAAAGTCTGTGCAAAGTTGTTAATCAACTAATACATTTTAATTGTCAAAAAATTGAAAATATTAATTATCAAACATTAAAATCACTATTACAGGGAGTAACCGTTGTTATTATTTCATAGGGAGTGCATTATATTACTTGTGTTTATTTACGAAGGCTAGGTTTGATGAGCAGCGCTCAAGTTGCCATTTGCACAACTGCCTACACGATTCAGAAGGCGGCACGAGCGGGAATTATTTGAATGCCCCGACCGTCATAGCTGAAAACACTTTATTAAGTAATTTTAATTGTTTTAATAAACAATTTGGCGCCACCCGGGATTAACACACCCCTATCTATATAAACAGGTAAGGTTACTGCCGTGTTATACTGGTAATTACCGCAACGCTACGGACATCGTTAGCGCAAAATTGATGTAACGACCCCAGTGCGAGACAAACGCACTGACACTAACTAACACATACAATACAACATACACGTCTTTTACAGAGACGACTCGAATTCTTCGTTACAGATTGGTGACCAACCGGTGAGGCTTTAAAAGAAGACCAGCAGCGATTATGAAGAGACATTCCATGGTTACCAGATACGAAAAAAGGAAAGGAACTGAAAGTGAAGATCAAGAAGAGATGGAAGAAATTGAAGAAATGATAGAAGGATTGTTCGAAGAGGATCCCCAGGAGGACCAACCGGAAAATCCAACTCAATCAGAACCGGAAATCGAAGTAATAAGTCAAGACAGGGAACGGGAACAACAAACAGGAGATACAGTGGAAAACCCGCCGGATAAAATTACACCAACCGAAGAGAGGCAACAACTGATGAAGTTCATGATGGAACAATTTGGACAAATTAATAATAATTTCAAGGAAAACAAGGAAGAATTGAATAAAAAATTAGAATCATTACAAGAGGGAAGGAAGGAAGACGGAATTCTTCAAACAAAATAGTGAAGAGTTGAAGAAACAAATCAAGGAGGATATAGAACTTCTAAATGATAAGATGGAAAGAAAGCATGAAGCTTTGAAGAGAAGCCAGAAAACGTTAGAAAAGAAGAGTGAGGAGTTGAAGAAACAGATAAAAAAGGATCTTGAAATATTAAATAACAAAATCGAGAACAATAATGAGACACTTCAACGACAATTGAAGGAAGACTGCGAGAAGACAAAGGGAGAATTGAGGCAACAGTTAGCGGAACGCCAATGAAACTGTAATACATGTCCGGGAAGAGTTAACCAACAAGATAAATCACGTCGAGGAGAAAGAAAAAGTCAGAATACAAGAAATTATAAAATTACCACCGAAGAGTGCACAAAAAATAAACAGGAGGTACTCCAGAAGCTGGAGGAGAGGCACAAAGGAATCCAAACTGACATTAGTGAACGCGTCGAAAGAGTGTACACCACTATCAATAAGATCGACGAAAAAACGCAAGAAAATAAAGAGAAAATCATAGAAATCAGCCAGAGGGAGAAACAGATGCAGGAGGAACTAGACGCGTTGAGGGAGAAGCCTTGCAATAACACCCATATTATTACAAGTGAAAATAGGGAGGTAATAAACTTTAAGAGTTACCAAAGAAACCCCATAGAATTCCTGAAGAGGGTGGAGGAACTCATAGAGAAGAACCGAGAAACCAGATGGACGACAGTGAGGAGCCTTATCGATGAGATGTTTTGGGATACGAATGACAATTGGTGGACAACCACTCGACCAGAAATTAGCTGTACACAAGAATTCAAAGCCTTGTTCCGTGAAAAATACTGGTCCGAATCGACTCAAAATGTAGTGAGAAATGATATCAGTAATGGAAGATATGAGCTGCAGGCAGGACATACACTAACATCGTACTTCTTAGGAAAAGTCTGCCTAGCTCGAAACCTCGAACCAAAGATACCAGAAGAATCCCTAGTCATACAACTAGGCTATCATTATGAGGACGCGATCCAGAGGGCCAGGAGACAAGGACAAATTAAAACCATACAGGGAATGGCCAATTTATTGGAAGACCACGAAAACGATAGGCAGTATCGTCGTAATCGAATGGTCAATTTGAGATATAACCGTGGGGACGAAAACCAAAACCCACCTAATTACAATCCGTCCTATAACAAACCCCAGTACAATGACCCGAATAACCAAAACCGGAATGATAATAACTATCAATATAGGGGTAACCGCCCAAATTATAATCAGGGCAACCCACTGTTCAACGGAACTAATCAGAATAACAACAATTACAGGGGCAATGGACCAAACCAGCGTCCAAACAACTACCCCAACAATAATAACAATTATGGGAATAATAACAACCCAAATTATCAAAATAATAATAAAAGAGGAAACGGAGATAACCGTAATAATAACAATCAGACAAGGGTACACTTTATACGAGGGAATACTCGAAATAATCAAGGGAGGCGTTACCCAAGACCACCATCAAATGAACAAAACAATAATAACAGTCAGAATGACAACCAAAACCCCAGGGAAGAGAATGCGGAAAATGTACAACAGGTAAACAATATTGTAGGAGTGAGATGCGGAAGCAGTAACCAGAGAAGGGACGCACCATCCGGAAGTAACCAAAAAGAAGAAGAAAACTATGACCTTTCAGCAGTAATCCAACGGAGAATTTCCGAATAGCGTATAATAAACGCAACCCGCCAGAACTTTGGAGTCCATCAAGAAGTAATGGAAACCAATCAAACACACCTCAGGGAGGAAGACAAGTCATTGATGAAGAAGAAAAAACGGCCGACCGATGGAACGCATAATAAACCATAATAAGGGAAATAAATAAAACAATTTCAAAATTCAAAAAGTCTGTAAGAGCAACTTACTACATTATTTCGATGACTTATGAGGCCTAATATAAAGTATTAAATAATGAATAAGTTACAAAAATGCCTACAAAGTAAGATCAACTTACAGTCAAATAAAGTTGACATAGGAAGTATAAAACAAAAAATGATAAAGGAATAAGTTACAAAAATTCCTATAAAGTAAGAAAAACTAACTTACAAAAAATTATTTAAAAATAATGGTTAGAACAAAATAAAATAAACAAAAATAAAATCAAGCAAAAACTGCTAAGATAAATACCTGAAATAATAATGAATTCAATGTATTCAAAGAAAAAAAAAAAAAAAATCTGAACTGGTACAAAGAAAAAGGAGAAGTTATGTATAAAACAAATATACAAAAAATGGCTAAAGCAGAATATTGGTAAACAACCAAGAAAAAGAATAAAGATGTCTAAGATAATTAAAATGATCACAAGAAGAATAGAAAAGCAAACTAATGAAAAGTTAGATATGATGAAATTAACATATGAATAAATAAAAAACAATCAACTGTATGAGTAGATGACAGTATATAGCAAAGGTACAGCGTAAGGAAGAATGAGTAAAAGGCCAAAAGTGATCTAAAAACAAACCACAAGGTGGACAATCCCAAAATATATTATTGTTATTAATTTAAGTCACAAGATGACAAAAAAGGTATTTAAGATTGACTGTTGAAAAGTCCAGCAATCAAAAATAAACTGACCAGAGATGATGTTCCTCTGGTCTCAGAAAAAATGAGTAGTAATGGAAGAAACCAGCTACTAAAAAGTTACGGAAAAAATTATATAAAAGGGAAAACACACTAATGGAAATAAATAAAAACAGATCCAAATAAAATGGAATGAATCAAGTAAGAAGAGAAATAAGAATGGAGAAACAAACAAGAAAGAAAAGGAAAAATATTATATAACTGATAATTTCATAAAAAAATATGCTAGTGTTTTATTAAAATGATCAATTTTGAAGGAGAGGCATTATGTTACAACACAAATAAGCCTCCCAATACCAGGGATGAAAAAGATGATTCTAAATATAAAATAGTACTTCATATTAAATAAAATGCTTAAGATAAATAAAATATAAAGACAATGACTCAACAAACGACGACATGACCTAACCCAAGTGATTGACCCAACAAAGGAAACAAAAGAAGAAGGGAACCACACCAAAAGGAGAAGGTGGAAAACCAAAGTATCAAACAAATACAATGAAAATGAAGAAGGAGGGAAATGAAAAAGAAACAAACCCAAGATGAAGGGAAATAAATAAAAATGGAAACCAATGATGATACACAAACAAGTAATAAAGAATATGAGCGAGAGAAATAATGCACTCAAATGTAATATTGGAAACAAGACCAATAATTAACCTATGAGAAAAAAAGTAAATGTTATTATCCATTAATGGACAATAGTAATTAAATTGAAAGAAACCCAATTAAACAATGTTAAATATAAATATAAAAAAGCAAACTAACCCACAATTTAGAGTTAGATGTAGTGTTAAAATATAAAGACGTAAAATTGTTATTATTATTAATGAGATATTGTAATGAAAGAGATAGTACGGTAGTGAGATAATAATTAGAAGGATTACCCATTCAGAAACACTTAAAAAACAAAAACATTTGTGAAGTGCAAAATGAATGTGTAAAAACCCCAAAGTGTAGTGATAAAGAAAGTACACTAATTAAATTATAATAAACTATAAATAATTTAAAAGTGAAGGTGATGATTGAATGAAAAAAGTGTAAAATAAAGAATGGTAATATAGTGAAGAATAGTGAATGATAAAATCATTAACAATTAATAAATCCAAATAAAACACTAAATAATTAAAAGTGAAAAATATTAGTAATTAAGAATAGCAGTATAAACTGATAAGACAGAAACTAGTTAAGAAAGAATGTTATTATTAAATTTAAGTAAATACAATTATGATTAAAAGGGAGAATGCCCTGAAGCGAAAACCAGATAGTGTTAACATGGAGGGAAAGTAAAGATTGTTTAAAAAATTAAGGAGTTAAAAACAAATCAAAAAAACACCCATGTTATAAGGGATCGTTATAAGTTCATAAAAGTGATGTTGTTTATCACACTAAAAAATAATATAAAATAAGATGAATTGTAAACAAAGATTAGCAAATAATAGTTAAATAATTATTTAAGCAAGTTTATGAATTGGATATGGCTGATAAAATTATACAGACCATAGGCCTAAATATTGTATTTAATAAGATCAAAAAATAGTAAATAATAGCCACATTGTTATTATTGGCAAAGTAAATAAGTAAAAAAGTTAAAAGAAATGTATGACTAGAAAACGAGGAAACCAAATAGTAAACCATTATGTACAAAATAATACTAACATAATGATAACACATAAAACAGACCCAAAACACAACAAAAAATTATACAAACAATGATAATAACAAAATAAAACCCATTAGGCTAAAAAGAAATGTAATTTGAATGAAATAAGTCAAATACCATAATGGCTACTTAGGCCTAGGAAAATGCCTAACTGTCAAAAACAAACAACTACAAATTGTAATAAGTTAAGTAAGAAATTAGCAAATCCGAGGCGAATGACTCACCAAGGATAAATTGTAAATCATTTTAAGACATAATATTATAATAAGCATTTGAATACAAAAAGAAACGTAATTAACAAGTATTAACATAATTGTAAAAACATAAAACCTACAATAACCCAAACTTGTGGGGTATTAAAATAATCTATGAAAGGAAATACATACTATAGTGACAATATTTAATAATCAGGAAGGAAGATAGAGGAATGACAGCAGTTAGAAAATATACTAGGATTTTGAAAAGAATTCAAATTTTGATAACAATGGATTTATATCAATCTCAGCCAATCAGAATTCTTTGGTTACCATAGAAACCACCGTTGAAGATGAAATTACCGTTGAATACTCTTACTCGAAAAGCATCATTCTACCAGGACAGAAGCCAAAGTTTGGAAGACCAATTTTTTAATAAAATAATGAAAAACAGTGAACGAAGTTCAAAACCATGACTGGATAAGAAGCAGACGAATCATTAGAGCAGTCCCTTCAAGATCCAGGACCATAAAACTGAGAATTAACAGAAAATTATGACCACATACTATAAGAAAAGGACACCAGACCTACATAAGTCCAAAGATCAATGAAAATAGAACTTATTGCAGCCCAATCCTCTTCCGATCCAATGAATGAAAACACCAAGTCATGCTGATGTGTTAAGTACCATTGAATTACCTTATTTCCAAAAACCAAATCACTCTAAATTTTACTAAAAGTAAATCGATCTCACTATAAGCCGTATATTTCTCTTTCAAAGATTATTTAAGAAAAATAAACACACTGACAATTTGTTAACATAAAATCTAACCTTGTTAAAATACGAACTTTTGAACCACATTTAACGACACTACAGAACAGATTGTAAACACACACCTTATTATTTATGTACACTTAGAGTAAGGTAAAATACTTTTATTGTAATCATAGGAATTCTTTGCTTTATAATCAAAAGAATCCACCGATTTTGGAACGAAATTAATTGTAATAACAAAACGTTCAGCTGCCATGCTGATGCGAGCACATCGTTCCAGAGTCGATTCGTCACCCCGAGTATAATTGTTTCATGTATAAAGTCTGTGCAAAGTTGTTAATCAACTAATACATTTTAATTGTCAAAAAATTGAAAATATTAATTATCAAACATTAAAATCACTATTACAGGGAGTAACCGTTGTTATTATTTCATAGGGAGTGCATTATATTACTTGTGTTTATTTACGAAGGCTAGGTTTGATGAGCAGCGCTCAAGTTGCCATTTGCACAACTGCCTACACGATTCAGAAGGCGGCACGAGCGGGAATTATTTGAATGCCCCGACCGTCATAGCTGAAAACACTTTATTAAGTAATTTTAATTGTTTTAATAAACAATTTGGCGCCACCCGGGATTAACACACCCCTATCTATATAAACAGGTAAGGTTACTGCCGTGTTATACTGGTAATTACCGCAACGCTACGGACATCGTTAGCGCAAAATTGATGTAACGACCCCAGTGCGAGACAAACGCACTGACACTAACTAACACATACAATACAACATACACGTCTTTTACAGAGACGACTCGAATTCTTCGTTACAGATTGGTGACCAACCGGTGAGGCTTTAAAAGAAGACCAGCAGCGATTATGAAGAGACATTCCATGGTTACCAGATACGAAAAAAGGAAAGGAACTGAAAGTGAAGATCAAGAAGAGATGGAAGAAATTGAAGAAATGATAGAAGGATTGTTCGAAGAGGATCCCCAGGAGGACCAACCGGAAAATCCAACTCAATCAGAACCGGAAATCGAAGTAATAAGTCAAGACAGGGAACGGGAACAACAAACAGGAGATACAGTGGAAAACCCGCCGGATAAAATTACACCAACCGAAGAGAGGCAACAACTGATGAAGTTCATGATGGAACAATTTGGACAAATTAATAATAATTTCAAGGAAAACAAGGAAGAATTGAATAAAAAATTAGAATCATTACAAGAGGGAAGGAAGGAAGACGGAATTCTTCAAACAAAATAGTGAAGAGTTGAAGAAACAAATCAAGGAGGATATAGAACTTCTAAATGATAAGATGGAAAGAAAGCATGAAGCTTTGAAGAGAAGCCAGAAAACGTTAGAAAAGAAGAGTGAGGAGTTGAAGAAACAGATAAAAAAGGATCTTGAAATATTAAATAACAAAATCGAGAACAATAATGAGACACTTCAACGACAATTGAAGGAAGACTGCGAGAAGACAAAGGGAGAATTGAGGCAACAGTTAGCGGAACGCCAATGAAACTGTAATACATGTCCGGGAAGAGTTAACCAACAAGATAAATCACGTCGAGGAGAAAGAAAAAGTCAGAATACAAGAAATTATAAAATTACCACCGAAGAGTGCACAAAAAATAAACAGGAGGTACTCCAGAAGCTGGAGGAGAGGCACAAAGGAATCCAAACTGACATTAGTGAACGCGTCGAAAGAGTGTACACCACTATCAATAAGATCGACGAAAAAACGCAAGAAAATAAAGAGAAAATCATAGAAATCAGCCAGAGGGAGAAACAGATGCAGGAGGAACTAGACGCGTTGAGGGAGAAGCCTTGCAATAACACCCATATTATTACAAGTGAAAATAGGGAGGTAATAAACTTTAAGAGTTACCAAAGAAACCCCATAGAATTCCTGAAGAGGGTGGAGGAACTCATAGAGAAGAACCGAGAAACCAGATGGACGACAGTGAGGAGCCTTATCGATGAGATGTTTTGGGATACGAATGACAATTGGTGGACAACCACTCGACCAGAAATTAGCTGTACACAAGAATTCAAAGCCTTGTTCCGTGAAAAATACTGGTCCGAATCGACTCAAAATGTAGTGAGAAATGATATCAGTAATGGAAGATATGAGCTGCAGGCAGGACATACACTAACATCGTACTTCTTAGGAAAAGTCTGCCTAGCTCGAAACCTCGAACCAAAGATACCAGAAGAATCCCTAGTCATACAACTAGGCTATCATTATGAGGACGCGATCCAGAGGGCCAGGAGACAAGGACAAATTAAAACCATACAGGGAATGGCCAATTTATTGGAAGACCACGAAAACGATAGGCAGTATCGTCGTAATCGAATGGTCAATTTGAGATATAACCGTGGGGACGAAAACCAAAACCCACCTAATTACAATCCGTCCTATAACAAACCCCAGTACAATGACCCGAATAACCAAAACCGGAATGATAATAACTATCAATATAGGGGTAACCGCCCAAATTATAATCAGGGCAACCCACTGTTCAACGGAACTAATCAGAATAACAACAATTACAGGGGCAATGGACCAAACCAGCGTCCAAACAACTACCCCAACAATAATAACAATTATGGGAATAATAACAACCCAAATTATCAAAATAATAATAAAAGAGGAAACGGAGATAACCGTAATAATAACAATCAGACAAGGGTACACTTTATACGAGGGAATACTCGAAATAATCAAGGGAGGCGTTACCCAAGACCACCATCAAATGAACAAAACAATAATAACAGTCAGAATGACAACCAAAACCCCAGGGAAGAGAATGCGGAAAATGTACAACAGGTAAACAATATTGTAGGAGTGAGATGCGGAAGCAGTAACCAGAGAAGGGACGCACCATCCGGAAGTAACCAAAAAGAAGAAGAAAACTATGACCTTTCAGCAGTAATCCAACGGAGAATTTCCGAATAGCGTATAATAAACGCAACCCGCCAGAACTTTGGAGTCCATCAAGAAGTAATGGAAACCAATCAAACACACCTCAGGGAGGAAGACAAGTCATTGATGAAGAAGAAAAAACGGCCGACCGATGGAACGCATAATAAACCATAATAAGGGAAATAAATAAAACAATTTCAAAATTCAAAAAGTCTGTAAGAGCAACTTACTACATTATTTCGATGACTTATGAGGCCTAATATAAAGTATTAAATAATGAATAAGTTACAAAAATGCCTACAAAGTAAGATCAACTTACAGTCAAATAAAGTTGACATAGGAAGTATAAAACAAAAAATGATAAAGGAATAAGTTACAAAAATTCCTATAAAGTAAGAAAAACTAACTTACAAAAAATTATTTAAAAATAATGGTTAGAACAAAATAAAATAAACAAAAATAAAATCAAGCAAAAACTGCTAAGATAAATACCTGAAATAATAATGAATTCAATGTATTCAAAGAAAAAAAAAAAAAAATCTGAACTGGTACAAAGAAAAAGGAGAAGTTATGTATAAAACAAATATACAAAAAATGGCTAAAGCAGAATATTGGTAAACAACCAAGAAAAAGAATAAAGATGTCTAAGATAATTAAAATGATCACAAGAAGAATAGAAAAGCAAACTAATGAAAAGTTAGATATGATGAAATTAACATATGAATAAATAAAAAACAATCAACTGTATGAGTAGATGACAGTATATAGCAAAGGTACAGCGTAAGGAAGAATGAGTAAAAGGCCAAAAGTGATCTAAAAACAAACCACAAGGTGGACAATCCCAAAATATATTATTGTTATTAATTTAAGTCACAAGATGACAAAAAAGGTATTTAAGATTGACTGTTGAAAAGTCCAGCAATCAAAAATAAACTGACCAGAGATGATGTTCCTCTGGTCTCAGAAAAAATGAGTAGTAATGGAAGAAACCAGCTACTAAAAAGTTACGGAAAAAATTATATAAAAGGGAAAACACACTAATGGAAATAAATAAAAACAGATCCAAATAAAATGGAATGAATCAAGTAAGAAGAGAAATAAGAATGGAGAAACAAACAAGAAAGAAAAGGAAAAATATTATATAACTGATAATTTCATAAAAAAATATGCTAGTGTTTTATTAAAATGATCAATTTTGAAGGAGAGGCATTATGTTACAACACAAATAAGCCTCCCAATACCAGGGATGAAAAAGATGATTCTAAATATAAAATAGTACTTCATATTAAATAAAATGCTTAAGATAAATAAAATATAAAGACAATGACTCAACAAACGACGACATGACCTAACCCAAGTGATTGACCCAACAAAGGAAACAAAAGAAGAAGGGAACCACACCAAAAGGAGAAGGTGGAAAACCAAAGTATCAAACAAATACAATGAAAATGAAGAAGGAGGGAAATGAAAAAGAAACAAACCCAAGATGAAGGGAAATAAATAAAAATGGAAACCAATGATGATACACAAACAAGTAATAAAGAATATGAGCGAGAGAAATAATGCACTCAAATGTAATATTGGAAACAAGACCAATAATTAACCTATGAGAAAAAAAGTAAATGTTATTATCCATTAATGGACAATAGTAATTAAATTGAAAGAAACCCAATTAAACAATGTTAAATATAAATATAAAAAAGCAAACTAACCCACAATTTAGAGTTAGATGTAGTGTTAAAATATAAAGACGTAAAATTGTTATTATTATTAATGAGATATTGTAATGAAAGAGATAGTACGGTAGTGAGATAATAATTAGAAGGATTACCCATTCAGAAACACTTAAAAAACAAAAACATTTGTGAAGTGCAAAATGAATGTGTAAAAACCCCAAAGTGTAGTGATAAAGAAAGTACACTAATTAAATTATAATAAACTATAAATAATTTAAAAGTGAAGGTGATGATTGAATGAAAAAAGTGTAAAATAAAGAATGGTAATATAGTGAAGAATAGTGAATGATAAAATCATTAACAATTAATAAATCCAAATAAAACACTAAATAATTAAAAGTGAAAAATATTAGTAATTAAGAATAGCAGTATAAACTGATAAGACAGAAACTAGTTAAGAAAGAATGTTATTATTAAATTTAAGTAAATACAATTATGATTAAAAGGGAGAATGCCCTGAAGCGAAAACCAGATAGTGTTAACATGGAGGGAAAGTAAAGATTGTTTAAAAAATTAAGGAGTTAAAAACAAATCAAAAAAACACCCATGTTATAAGGGATCGTTATAAGTTCATAAAAGTGATGTTGTTTATCACACTAAAAAATAATATAAAATAAGATGAATTGTAAACAAAGATTAGCAAATAATAGTTAAATAATTATTTAAGCAAGTTTATGAATTGGATATGGCTGATAAAATTATACAGACCATAGGCCTAAATATTGTATTTAATAAGATCAAAAAATAGTAAATAATAGCCACATTGTTATTATTGGCAAAGTAAATAAGTAAAAAAGTTAAAAGAAATGTATGACTAGAAAACGAGGAAACCAAATAGTAAACCATTATGTACAAAATAATACTAACATAATGATAACACATAAACAGACCCAAAACACAACAAAAAATTATACAAACAATGATAATAACAAAATAAAACCCATTAGGCTAAAAAGAAATGTAATTTGAATGAAATAAGTCAAATACCATAATGGCTACTTAGGCCTAGGAAAATGCCTAACTGTCAAAAACAAACAACTACAAATTGTAATAAGTTAAGTAAGAAATTAGCAAATCCGAGGCGAATGACTCACCAAGGATAAATTGTAAATCATTTTAAGACATAATATTATAATAAGCATTTGAATACAAAAAGAAATGTAATTAACAAGTATTAACATAATTGTAAAAACATAAAACCTACAATAACCCAAACTTGTGGGGTATTAAAATAATCTATGAAAGGAAATACATACTATAGTGACAATATTTAATAATCAGGAAGGAAGATAGAGGAATGACAGCAGTTAGAAAATATACTAGGATTTTGAAAAGAATTCAAATTTTGATAACAATGGATTTATATCAATCTCAGCCAATCAGAATTCTTTGGTTACCATAGAAACCACCGTTGAAGATGAAATTACCGTTGAATACTCTTACTCGAAAAGCATCATTCTACCAGGACAGAAGCCAAAGTTTGGAAGACCAATTTTTTAATAAAATAATGAAAAACAGTGAACGAAGTTCAAAACCATGACTGGATAAGAAGCAGACGAATCATTAGAGCAGTCCCTTCAAGATCCAGGACCATAAAACTGAGAATTAACAGAAAATTATGACCACATACTATAAGAAAAGGACACCAGACCTACATAAGTCCAAAGATCAATGAAAATAGAACTTATTGCAGCCCAATCCTCTTCCGATCCAATGAATGAAAACACCAAGTCATGCTGATGTGTTAAGTACCATTGAATTACCTTATTTCCAAAAACCAAATCACTCTAAATTTTACTAAAAGTAAGTCGATCTCACTATAAGCCGAATATTTCTCTTTCAAAGATTATTTAAGAAAAATAAACACACTGACAATTTGTTAACATAAAATCTAACCTTGTTAAAATACGAACTTTTGAACCACATTTAACGACACTACAGAACAGATTGTAAACACACACCTTATTATTTATGTACACTTAGAGTAAGGTAAAATACTTTTATTGTAATCATAGGAATTCTTTGCTTTATAATCAAAAGAATCCACTGATTTTGGAACGAAATTAATTGTAATAACAAAACGTTCAGCTGCCATGCTGATGCGAGCACATCGTTCCAGAGTCGATTCGTCACCCCGAGTATAATTGTTTCATGTATAAAGTCTGTGCAAAGTTGTTAATCAACTAATACATTTTAATTGTCAAAAAATTGAAAATATTAATTATCAAACATTAAAATCACTATTACAGGGAGTAACCGTTGTTATTATTTCATAGGGAGTGCATTATATTACTTGTGTTTATTTACGAAGGCTAGGTTTGATGAGCAGCGCTCAAGTTGCCATTTGCACAACTGCCTACACGATTCAGAAGGCGGCACGAGCGGGAATTATTTGAATGCCCCGACCGTCATAGCTGAAAACACTTTATTAAGTAATTTTAATTGTTTTAATAAACAATTTGGCGCCACCCGGGATTAACACACCCCTATCTATATAAACAGGTAAGGTTACTGCCGTGTTATACTGGTAATTACCGCAACGCTACGGACATCGTTAGCGCAAAATTGATGTAACGACCCCAGTGCGAGACAAACGCACTGACACTAACTAACACATACAATACAACATACACGTCTTTTACAGAGACGACTCGAATTCTTCGTTACAGATTGGTGACCAACCGGTGAGGCTTTAAAAGAAGACCAGCAGCGATTATGAAGAGACATTCCATGGTTACCAGATACGAAAAAAGGAAAGGAACTGAAAGTGAAGATCAAGAAGAGATGGAAGAAATTGAAGAAATGATAGAAGGATTGTTCGAAGAGGATCCCCAGGAGGACCAACCGGAAAATCCAACTCAATCAGAACCGGAAATCGAAGTAATAAGTCAAGACAGGGAACGGGAACAACAAACAGGAGATACAGTGGAAAACCCGCCGGATAAAATTACACCAACCGAAGAGAGGCAACAACTGATGAAGTTCATGATGGAACAATTTGGACAAATTAATAATAATTTCAAGGAAAACAAGGAAGAATTGAATAAAAAATTAGAATCATTACAAGAGGGAAGGAAGGAAGACGGAATTCTTCAAACAAAATAGTGAAGAGGTGAAGAAACAAATCAAGGAGGATATAGAACTTCTAAATGATAAGATGGAAAGAAAGCATGAAGCTTTGAAGAGAAGCCAGAAAACGTTAGAAAAGAAGAGTGAGGAGTTGAAGAAACAGATAAAAAAGGATCTTGAAATATTAAATAACAAAATCGAGAACAATAATGAGACACTTCAACGACAATTGAAGGAAGACTGCGAGAAGACAAAGGGAGAATTGAGGCAACAGTTAGCGGAACGCCAATGAAACTGTAATACATGTCTGGGAAGAGTTAACCAACAAGATAAATCACGTCGAGGAGAAAGAAAAAGTCAGAATACAAGAACTTTATAAAATTACCACCGAAGAGTGCACAAAAAATAAACAGGAGGTACTCCAGAAGCTGGAGGAGAGGCACAAAGGAATCCAAACTGACATTAGTGAACGCGTCGAAAGAGTGTACACCACTATCAATAAGATGGACGAAAAAACGCAAGAAAATCATAGAAATCAGCCAGAGGGAGAAACAGATGCAGGAGGAACTAGATGCGTTGAGGGAGAAGCCTTGCAATAACACCCATATTATTACAAGTGAAAATAGGGAGGTAATAAACTTTAAGAGTTACCAAAGAAACCCCATAGAATTCCTGAAGAGGGTGGAGGAACTCATAGAGAAGAACCGAGAAACCAGATGGACGACAGTGAGGAGCCTTATCAATGAGATGTTTTGGGATACGAATGACAATTGGTGGACAACCACTCGACCAGAAATTAGCTGTACACAAGAATTCAAAGCCTTGTTCCGTGAAAAATACTGGTCCGAATCGACTCAAAATGTAGTGAGAAATGATATCAGTAATGGAAGATATGAGCTGCAGGCAGGACATACACTAACATCGTACTTCTTAGGAAAAGTCTGCCTAGCTCGAAACCTCGAACCAAAGATACCAGAAGAATCCCTAGTCATACAACTAGGCTATCATTATGAGGACGCGATCCAGAGGGCCAGGAGACAAGGACAAATTAAAACCATACAGGGAATGGCCAATTTATTGGAAGACCACGAAAACGATAGGCAGTATCGTCGTAATCGAATGGTCAATTTGAGATATAACCGTGGGGACGAAAACCAAAACCCACCTAATTACAATCCGTCCTATAACAAACCCCAGTACAATGACCCGAATAACCAAAACCGAAATGATAATAACTATCAATATAGGGGTAACCGCCCAAATTATAATCAGGGCAACCCACTGTTCAACGGAACTAATCAGAATAACAACAATTACAGGGGCAATGGACCAAACCAGCGTCCAAACAACTACCCCAACAATAATAACAATTATGGGAATAATAACAACCCAAATTATCAAAATAATAATAAAAGAGGAAACGGAGATAACCGTAATAATAACAATCAGACAAGGGTACACTTTATACGAGGGAACACTCGAAATAATCAAGGGAGGCGTTACCCAAGACCACCATCAAATGAACAAAACAATAATAACAGTCAGAATGACAACCAAAACCCCAGGGAAGAGAATGCGGAAAATGTACAACAGGTAAACAATATTGTAGGAGTGAGATGCGGAAGCAGTAACCAGAGAAGGGACGCACCATCCGGAAGTAACCAAAAAGAAGAAGAAAACTATGACCTTTCAGCAGTAATCCAACGGAGAATTTCCGAATAGCGTATAATAAACGCAACCCGCCAGAACTTTGGAGTCCATCAAGAAGTAATGGAAACCAATCAAACACACCTCAGGGAGGAAGACAAGTCATTGATGAAGAAGAAAAAACGGCCGACCGATGGAACGCATAATAAACCATAATAAGGGAAATAAATAAAACAATTTCAAAATTCAAAAAGTCTGTAAGAGCAACTTACTACATTATTTCGATGACTTATGAGGCCTAATATAAAGTATTAAATAATGAATAAGTTACAAAAATGCCTACAAAGTAAGATCAACTTACAGTCAAATAAAGTTGACATAGGAAGTATAAAACAAAAAATGATAAAGGAATAAGTTACAAAAATTCCTATAAAGTAAGAAAAACTAACTTACAAAAAATTATTTAAAAATAATGGTTAGAACAAAATAAAATAAACAAAAATAAAATCAAGCAAAAACTGCTAAGATAAATACCTGAAATAATAATGAATTCAATGTATTCAAAGAAAAAAAAAAAAAAAATCTGAACTGGTACAAAGAAAAAGGAGAAGTTATGTATAAAACAAATATACAAAAAATGGCTAAAGCAGAATATTGGTAAACAACCAAGAAAAAGAATAAAGATGTCTAAGATAATTAAAATGATCACAAGAAGAATAGAAAAGCAAACTAATGAAAAGTTAGATATGATGAAATTAACATATGAATAAATAAAAAACAATCAACTGTATGAGTAGATGACAGTATATAGCAAAGGTACAGCGTAAGGAAGAATGAGTAAAAGGCCAAAAGTGATCTAAAAACAAACCACAAGGTGGACAATCCCAAAATATATTATTGTTATTAATTTAAGTCACAAGATGACAAAAAAGGTATTTAAGATTGACTGTTGAAAAGTCCAGCAATCAAAAATAAACTGACCAGAGATGATGTTCCTCTGGTCTCAGAAAAAATGAGTAGTAATGGAAGAAACCAGCTACTAAAAAGTTACGGAAAAAATTATATAAAAGGGAAAACACACTAATGGAAATAAATAAAAACAGATCCAAATAAAATGGAATGAATCAAGTAAGAAGAGAAATAAGAATGGAGAAACAAACAAGAAAGAAAAGGAAAAATATTATATAACTGATAATTTCATAAAAAAATATGCTAGTGTTTTATTAAAATGATCAATTTTGAAGGAGAGGCATTATGTTACAACACAAATAAGCCTCCCAATACCAGGGATGAAAAAGATGATTCTAAATATAAAATAGTACTTCATATTAAATAAAATGCTTAAGATAAATAAAATATAAAGACAATGACTCAACAAACGACGACATGACCTAACCCAAGTGATTGACCCAACAAAGGAAACAAAAGAAGAAGGGAACCACACCAAAAGGAGAAGGTGGAAAACCAAAGTATCAAACAAATACAATGAAAATGAAGAAGGAGGGAAATGAAAAAGAAACAAACCCAAGATGAAGGGAAATAAATAAAAATGGAAACCAATGATGATACACAAACAAGTAATAAAGAATATGAGCGAGAGAAATAATGCACTCAAATGTAATATTGGAAACAAGACCAATAATTAATCTATGAGAAAAAAAGTAAATGTTATTATCCATTAATGGACAATAGTAATTAAATTGAAAGAAACCCAATTAAACAATGTTAAATATAAATATAAAAAAGCAAACTAACCCACAATTTAGAGTTAGATGTAGTGTTAAAATATAAAGACGTAAAATTGTTATTATTATTAATGAGATATTGTAATGAAAGAGATAGTACGGTAGTGAGATAATAATTAGAAGGATTACCCATTCAGAAACACTTAAAAAACAAAAACATTTGTGAAGTGCAAAATGAATGTGTAAAAACCCCAAAGTGTAGTGATAAAGAAAGTACACTAATTAAATTATAATAAACTATAAATAATTTAAAAGTGAAGGTGATGATTGAATGAAAAAAGTGTAAAATAAAGAATGGTAATATAGTGAAGAATAGTGAATGATAAAATCATTAACAATTAATAAATCCAAATAAAACACTAAATAATTAAAAGTGAAAAATATTAGTAATTAAGAATAGCAGTATAAACTGATAAGACAGAAACTAGTTAAGAAAGAATGTTATTATTAAATTTAAGTAAATACAATTATGATTAAAAGGGAGAATGCCCTGAAGCGAAAACCAGATAGTGTTAACATGGAGGGAAAGTAAAGATTGTTTAAAAAATTAAGGAGTTAAAAACAAATCAAAAAAACACCCATGTTATAAGGGATCGTTATAAGTTCATAAAAGTGATGTTGTTTATCACACTAAAAAATAATATAAAATAAGATGAATTGTAAACAAAGATTAGCAAATAATAGTTAAATAATTATTTAAGCAAGTTTATGAATTGGATATGGCTGATAAAATTATACAGACCATAGGCCTAAATATTGTATTTAATAAGATCAAAAAATAGTAAATAATAGCCACATTGTTATTATTGGCAAAGTAAATAAGTAAAAAAGTTAAAAGAAATGTATGACTAGAAAACGAGGAAACCAAATAGTAAACCATTATGTACAAAATAATACTAACATAATGATAACACATAAACAGACCCAAAACACAACAAAAAATTATACAAACAATGATAATAACAAAATAAAACCCATTAGGCTAAAAAGAAATGTAATTTGAATGAAATAAGTCAAATACCATAATGGCTACTTAGGCCTAGGAAAATGCCTAACTGTCAAAAACAAACAACTACAAATTGTAATAAGTTAAGTAAGAAATTAGCAAATCCGAGGCGAATGACTCACCAAGGATAAATTGTAAATCATTTTAAGACATAATATTATAATAAGCATTTGAATACAAAAAGAAATGTAATTAACAAGTATTAACATAATTGTAAAAACATAAAACCTACAATAACCCAAACTTGTGGGGTATTAAAATAATCTATGAAAGGAAATACATACTATAGTGACAATATTTAATAATCAGGAAGGAAGATAGAGGAATGACAGCAGTTAGAAAATATACTAGGATTTTGAAAAGAATTCAAATTTTGATAACAATGGATTTATATCAATCTCAGCCAATCAGAATTCTTTGGTTACCATAGAAACCACCGTTGAAGATGAAATTACCGTTGAATACTCTTACTCGAAAAGCATCATTCTACCAGGACAGAAGCCAAAGTTTGGAAGACCAATTTTTTAATAAAATAATGAAAAACAGTGAACGAAGTTCAAAACCATGACTGGATAAGAAGCAGACGAATCATTAGAGCAGTCCCTTCAAGATCCAGGACCATAAAACTGAGAATTAACAGAAAATTATGACCACATACTATAAGAAAAGGACACCAGACCTACATAAGTCCAAAGATCAATGAAAATAGAACTTATTGCAGCCCAATCCTCTTCCGATCCAATGAATGAAAACACCAAGTCATGCTGATGTGTTAAGTACCATTGAATTACCTTATTTCCAAAAACCAAATCACTCTAAATTTTACTAAAAGTAAATCGATCTCACTATAAGCCGAATATTTCTCTTTCAAAGATTATTTAAGAAAAATAAACACACTGACAATTTGTTAACATAAAATCTAACCTTGTTAAAATACGAACTTTTGAACCACATTTAACGACACTACAGAACAGATTGTAAACACACACCTTATTATTTATGTACACTTAGAGTAAGGTAAAATACTTTTATTGTAATCATAGGAATTCTTTGCTTTATAATCAAAAGAATCCACCGATTTTGGAACGAAATTAATTGTAATAACAAAACGTTCAGCTGCCATGCTGATGCGAGCACATCGTTCCAGAGTCGATTCGTCACCCCGAGTATAATTGTTTCATGTATAAAGTCTGTGCAAAGTTGTTAATCAACTAATACATTTTAATTGTCAAAAAATTGAAAATATTAATTATCAAACATTAAAATCACTATTACAGGGAGTAACCGTTGTTATTATTTCATAGGGAGTGCATTATATTACTTGTGTTTATTTACGAAGGCTAGGTTTGATGAGCAGCGCTCAAGTTGCCATTTGCACAACTGCCTACACGATTCAGAAGGCGGCACGAGCGGGAATTATTTGAATGCCCCGACCGTCATAGCTGAAAACACTTTATTAAGTAATTTTAATTGTTTTAATAAACAATTTGGCGCCACCCGGGATTAACACACCCCTATCTATATAAACAGGTAAGGTTACTGCCGTGTTATACTGGTAATTACCGCAACGCTACGGACATCGTTAGCGCAAAATTGATGTAACGACCCCAGTGCGAGACAAACGCACTGACACTAACTAACACATACAATACAACATACACGTCTTTTACAGAGACGACTCGAATTCTTCGTTACAGATTGGTGACCAACCGGTGAGGCTTTAAAAGAAGACCAGCAGCGATTATGAAGAGACATTCCATGGTTACCAGATACGAAAAAAGGAAAGGAACTGAAAGTGAAGATCAAGAAGAGATGGAAGAAATTGAAGAAATGATAGAAGGATTGTTCGAAGAGGATCCCCAGGAGGACCAACCGGAAAATCCAACTCAATCAGAACCGGAAATCGAAGTAATAAGTCAAGACAGGGAACGGGAACAACAAACAGGAGATACAGTGGAAAACCCGCCGGATAAAATTACACCAACCGAAGAGAGGCAACAACTGATGAAGTTCATGATGGAACAATTTGGACAAATTAATAATAATTTCAAGGAAAACAAGGAAGAATTGAATAAAAAATTAGAATCATTACAAGAGGGAAGGAAGGAAGACGGAATTCTTCAAACAAAATAGTGAAGAGTTGAAGAAACAAATCAAGGAGGATATAGAACTTCTAAATGATAAGATGGAAAGAAAGCATGAAGCTTTGAAGAGAAGCCAGAAAACGTTAGAAAAGAAGAGTGAGGAGTTGAAGAAACAGATAAAAAAGGATCTTGAAATATTAAATAACAAAATCGAGAACAATAATGAGACACTTCAACGACAATTGAAGGAAGACTGCGAGAAGACAAAGGGAGAATTGAGGCAACAGTTAGCGGAACGCCAATGAAACTGTAATACATGTCCGGGAAGAGTTAACCAACAAGATAAATCACGTCGAGGAGAAAGAAAAAGTCAGAATACAAGAACTTTATAAAATTACCACCGAAGAGTGCACAAAAAATAAACAGGAGGTACTCCAGAAGCTGGAGGAGAGGCACAAAGGAATCCAAACTGACATTAGTGAACGCGTCGAAAGAGTGTACACCACTATCAATAAGATGGACGAAAAAACGCAAGAAAATAAAAAGAAAATCATAGAAATCAGCCAGAGGGAGAAACAGATGCAGGAGGAACTAGATGCGTTGAGGGAGAAGCCTTGCAATAACACCCATATTATTACAAGTGAAAATAGGGAGGTAATAAACTTTAAGAGTTACCAAAGAAACCCCATAGAATTCCTGAAGAGGGTGGAGGAACTCATAGAGAAGAACCGAGAAACCAGATGGACGACAGTGAGGAGCCTTATCAATGAGATGTTTTGGGATACGAATGACAATTGGTGGACAACCACTCGACCAGAAATTAGCTGTACACAAGAATTCAAAGCCTTGTTCCGTGAAAAATACTGGTCCGAATCGACTCAAAATGTAGTGAGAAATGATATCAGTAATGGAAGATATGAGCTGCAGGCAGGACATACACTAACATCGTACTTCTTAGGAAAAGTCTGCCTAGCTCGAAACCTCGAACCAAAGATACCAGAAGAATCCCTAGTCATACAACTAGGCTATCATTATGAGGACCCGATCCAGAGGGCCAGGAGACAAGGACAAATTAAAACCATACAGGGAATGGCCAATTTATTGGAAGACCACGAAAACGATAGGCAGTATCGTCGTAATCGAATGGTCAATTTGAGATATAACCGTGGGGACGAAAACCAAAACCCACCTAATTACAATCCGTCCTATAACAAACCCCAGTACAATGACCCGAATAACCAAAACCGAAATGATAATAACTATCAATATAGGGGTAACCGCCCAAATTATAATCAGGGCAACCCACTGTTCAACGGAACTAATCAGAATAACAACAATTACAGGGGCAATGGACCAAACCAGCGTCCAAACAACTACCCCAACAATAATAACAATTATGGGAATAATAACAACCCAAATTATCAAAATAATAATAAAAGAGGAAACGGAGATAACCGTAATAATAACAATCAGACAAGGGTACACTTTATACGAGGGAACACTCGAAATAATCAAGGGAGGCGTTACCCAAGACCACCATCAAATGAACAAAACAATAATAACAGTCAGAATGACAACCAAAACCCCAGGGAAGAGAATGCGGAAAATGTACAACAGGTAAACAATATTGTAGGAGTGAGATGCGGAAGCAGTAACCAGAGAAGGGACGCACCATCCGGAAGTAACCAAAAAGAAGAAGAAAACTATGACCTTTCAGCAGTAATCCAACGGAGAATTTCCGAATAGCGTATAATAAACGCAACCCGCCAGAACTTTGGAGTCCATCAAGAAGTAATGGAAACCAATCAAACACACCTCAGGGAGGAAGACAAGTCATTGATGAAGAAGAAGAAACGGCCGACCGATGGAACGCATAATAAACCATAATAAGGGAAATAAATAAAACAATTTCAAAATTCAAAAAGTCTGTAAGAGCAACTTACTACATTATTTCGATGACTTATGAGGCCTAATATAAAGTATTAAATAATGAATAAGTTACAAAAATGCCTACAAAGTAAGATCAACTTACAGTCAAATAAAGTTGACATAGGAAGTATACAACAAAAAATGATAATAAAGGAATAAGTTACAAAAATTCCTATAAAGTAAGAAAAACTAACTTACAAAAAATTATTTAAAAATAATGGTTAGAACAAAATAAAATAAACAAAAATAAAATCAAGCAAAAACTGCTAAGATAAATACCTGAAATAATAATGAATTCAATGTATTCAAAGAAAAAAAAAAAAAAAAAATCTGAACTGGTACAAAGAAAAAGGAGAAGTTATGTATAAAACAAATATACAAAAAATGGCTAAAGCAGAATATTGGTAAACAACCAAGAAAAAGAATAAAGATGTCTAAGATAATTAAAATGATCACAAGAAGAATAGAAAAGCAAACTAATGAAAAGTTAGATATGATGAAATTAACATATGAATAAATAAAAAACAATCAACTGTATGAGTAGATGACAGTATATAGCAAAGGTACAGCGTAAGGAAGAATGAGTAAAAGGCCAAAAGTGATCTAAAAACAAACCACAAGGTGGACAATCCCAAAATATATTATTGTTATTAATTTAAGTCACAAGATGACAAAAAAGGTATTTAAGATTGACTGTTGAAAAGTCCAGCAATCAAAAATAAACTGACCAGAGATGATGTTCCTCTGGTCTCAGAAAAAATGAGTAGTAATGGAAGAAACCAGCTACTAAAAAGTTACGGAAAAAATTATATAAAAGGGAAAACACACTAATGGAAATAAATAAAAACAGATCCAAATAAAATGGAATGAATCAAGTAAGAAGAGAAATAAGAATGGAGAAACAAACAAGAAAGAAAAGGAAAAATAATATATAACTGAGAATTTCATAAAAAAATATTGTAATAAAACAAATGTGATGTGGTTTAATGTTTAAAATTGGTTATTTAAAATATTATTTTGAAATATATCAAAGTTTGTAGTGGTTGAAAATTGAAGGTTACTGACTCTCAAAAGTGATTTAAAATGTAACATTCGAGGTTACTCAAAGTGTGTTTACAATTGTAGAATTATAATTGTCTGAAAAGAATTCCCTTAAATAAAACAAATAAAATAATTGTGTTAATATTATTTAAATACTAGCTTTGTTTAAGTTTAATAGTAAAGTATAATAGTTGGTCGCTCGATGATGATGATCGTCTTGTTGATACTAGCTGTGAAACTTCTCCTCCAGGTCGATAATAGTCTAAGTACGTTACGTCTAGTAATGTCTGGACAATAGAATAAATATAATATACTTTCACGTACCTGGTCGTGTTTTCTAGAAGTTCAATAAGCTGTCAACACGGTTTACAAAAACCAACTCACTTTAGCTACAAGGTTAAGTTGCCTTGTTTGATAGTGGGCGCCACACGGATTTATTTTGGGAAAATCCCGTGTAAAACCCATGAATTGAATCAATTAATGATTTAATGAAATTAAAATAATGGTTTATTACCTTTATGGCAATGCTATTCCAAATACTTAATCACAACTGAAGGTTGTTTGAGTTTTCTGAATAAAATATTTAACTATCTGTTAGAAATGAATTAAGTCGAGTTATGCTGTTAACAATGGGATTTTATTCATACCCTTGATAGAGAATTCAAACAAATATAATTAAAAAACATACAATGATGTACAATTGTAAATAAGTTATTATATACCCTGTAGGGCTTGCTCAGAACATAGACAGTAAATCTGGTTAAGTCCAGATATTTCTTTTTACTTTTAACATTACTATTATTAAAATCTCAGGTGCAAGTTCTTTGAGACACAAAAAAGAAAGTTTATGCCTACACAATAGCTAATGATCTTTTGATATAATATTGGCTAGTACTGTTTTTTACGTTACTATTATAAAGTAAACAAGTAAAAATAACCTATTTGATAGGTTGTGCGTTCGTCACGCCTGCTTTATGATTTACAAAGGTTATATTTTGGAGAACACTTATAACTAACATTCAGCTTAACTAATATTGACAAATTCACAAAATAAATAATTTAAATAAATTATTTAGACATGGTGTAACATAAAAAATGTTTCAGTGTTTTTGCGTCAGTACAGATCAGTGTATTAAAACGTACAGGTTATGGCGCTCGTAGAAAAGAATGAAAAAATGTTTACACTGTTACCTGGTGTTTTAATCTTCCGATTAAAATTTCAATTAACACTTCGATAATCGGATTATAATGATTATCGTTATTCACTACACACGCACTTGAACAGAGAATTTCGATCCGCTTCTAACTTACAGGATCATAAATAATACTATTTAATTCTTTCTGCTGTTCATTATTTTTTCCCGCACTAAAATGAAATAATACTGCACATAATCACAATGTTTCCTTGTAGAATAATTTGAAGTAGTTGCAGGTTGTTGTCGAACTGTTTCCTTTGATGTGTTCTGGTGATGACGCTATCAGTTATTAAAAATGTTGAAATGAGATCGGTGTACCTGTCACACCGAATGCAGTTAGGAAGTGTCTGCTGAAAATTCGTTCAAGCTCTTTTTATAGTCGATACCTTGATCGGCTCTAGGCAACATTGTTAATTACTAAGAAATTTTGTCATTGGCTTAGACAGGTGTGATGAATGTGACGTATGATTTTTCCAACCGTCAAAACGGTTTTTATAACCGCCAAACGCTAAAGTGATTGACAGCTACCGATGTTATTGGTATTGACGACCAAATTTCTTAAACATATTTTGTAAATGATGCTAACGCCTTTCACGCACTTAATACAGTTGCGATTGGGGCTGTATCGCCATCAAATTAAAGAATATTTTGTCCTCTTTAATTTGATATAGTTTGATACCGAGTAAGTTTCACTTTTACTGACATTGCTACATAAACAATGTTCAGGTACACTATTTCGCACTGTCGGCTGTTTACCAAAATCGGCAATTATACACTTTGACTAATATTGTTTGTGTCCTACATCGCGTTTTATCACTCGAACGTTTATGTGAGAACACTATTAATTCTGTACTGATGTTTAATTACTGTACATTACGAATAAACCTTAACTTTAGACATTGTCATGAACTGTTCTTACATACTATGATATTTCGTTTCACATTAATTTGCTCTATTCTACTAACTAACAATTGAATTATAAATCATATCATTTTAATAATACTTATTGCTATGTTTGAGCATAACAATTGTTTTGTGTAGGTGACCTACATTTCTATTACTTCCTAATAATCATCTCATTGATGATTGTTTGGTCTAGGCCTTGTTAAGGCATACCGTTCATACCGGCATTCTGCCTTAAAAGCTTTTATTAGTTCACAATTCGATAATTTTGCTGAGGTAGCTTATTGTTATAAGATTCCCTCTTACAAACGTGTTTATTTGTCATAAGTATATTTGAGATTGACATATAGCTTCGTTTTCATTTTGTGGCCATTGCTAATTTTAGTTCTTGGCCTCAATAATTACTAGTCATATTTAATTTATTATCTGCCAAATGCTGATTCTGATCTACACAAAACAGACTTATCATCCACATTATTCAGATTCTTATTTAATCATTTTTTAGTAACATATATTCTGTTTACATTATTCACTGACTCGCTTGACAGCTTAAAGTGAATTTAAATTTGTCCATCAGTTTGTGTCAGTTATAGTCTGGTTGTAGTGTCAAACAGTATTTGGGCTTACTGTTTCTTGTGGCACTTCTGCTTCTTTCTTCCTCCATGATTCCTCTCTTCTTGGTTATTTTTATCATTACCTTATCTATTTATATTATCATTATGCATTTATTAAACATGATAGTATATGTTTAGGTTAGGTAACATTTTGTTATGTTACATATACTCCCTCCTCAAAATTGATAATTTTAGAGAAATTTTGACTTTTGATAAAATTATCATTTTATGTCAGTTTCTTGCATATTACTACTGCTTTTTGTCTTGTACTCTTTACATTGATCTTTAACATACTATTAGTGTGTTACACTAGCTTGATTGCTGGTCTAGTGATATAATTCTTAGTTTACTAGTATATTTTTCAAGTTGCTTACATTTTAAGTCATCTAATTATAATAGGTCTTATTTCTTAAATTAACAATTTCCTGTCTTATCATATTGCATTTTTCTTTCTTATTACATATCTTTACCTTTGTGATTATTTCAATGGTTTTTATATTTTATACCTCATAGATTTTTTTTTTCATAATAGCCCTTGATACATTACAATATAACTCCCTAACTTTTGTAGTGGGTTCGGAATCAGAGTGGCTCACTGTGGCTTACATTCTCTGCCGTTCCTCAATACACATACTCAGATTCAGAGGCATACTCTTCTCTGTCTGAGAAAAAAATAAACATTGCACCTGGCAATAGTTGCACTATCACAACACATAAAATATAATACATATCATTCATTTTCAATAATATAATATCTTCAATATAATATTCAAGGTATCAGAGGTTTTCATTTATATCACATTTCCTTCTTTTACACTTTATAACATACTTTCTTTTCACAGGTAATTATTTCTTTTCAGACTTGACATTCTCGACTATGCTTTTTCATTAGCCGTATCGTTACTTTTTATACTAGTTGACAATTGTTTTAGTTTACTTGAGTATTCTTAAAATTACACACATTGATGCTCATATAATTATGCGGTTGTTGTTCACATATAGAGTCTACAATATTTTATTTTCACAATAGTTTACACGTTCTTCTTTCTCTCGCTAGTAATTTATACTTATCCTGAATTATCAGGTTTTACAATATTCATATATAAAACGTTCTTAGTTAGATGCTCTCTGACATGTTTTGCTACATACAATATTTGATAATTACAACACAATGTGATAATATCATAACAATATATTGATATCTAATTTTATAGACATTCTTGGGTTACATGGTTCATTTAATAAACAATTTTTTTTTCCTCTCTCTCTACTTTCCATAATAATATCCTTCTTTCATATTACACTCTTTCTTATTCTTCTTCTCTACTCCTTCAAGTGATGGTGGTTTTCACTTATTCTGGATGACTATATATAATATTTTAGTTTTATGAGAGGTACACAATAATCATTTGATAAAATTTTTTCTCTCCCCCTTTTTTTTTTTTTTTTTTTTTTTTTCTAAGTATAGCATAGCAATTTTAGTTATAAAAGAGTGGTAAGCTCCTCTCTCAATTAATCTAACATAAGAGTATTTAAAGTAAGTTTATGTCATTATCCTTCCTAGGTATATTTTAGTCACATGCCACTTTTGGCTCTCTATGATATAATAGATGTCTTTTTTCTCATTAACTGATTTAGTTTACAATACATATTTTTCTATCCTTTAGTGTGATAGATCTGGTTCTTTTTGAACAAGTAACAAATAGTTTGGCCTATATCTTAATCCTACACACTTTTTGTAACTCAAGAGGGCAAATAGGTTTGTTATAGTCAATTAGTTACCTTCAATAATTTGGGCCTAATACGTGATCCTTCTAATCACTAAATGAGTTCGTTTATAGTAATCATTTTTAAAACATATTTTTCTTTTTACACGCTAAATGTTCTGGTGATAAATGTCGCCTACCACTATAACTTATCTGCTTTTAACAATAGTCATTTTTATGGTCTATATACATGGTGTTATTTTGTGCTTTTCCACTCTATTGGGTGCATTATTGGGGACAATTACGTTACACAGGTGTCCTTTCCCATATCAGTTTCTAGTATTACATGTTTGGGATATTTGGCACTCTGTAATTACCTATCCTAACCAATTTCTTTAATTATAGTATTTTTTCAATGACGTTTGATTGTAGACACCTTTGACCTTTTTGTTTATCCTATCAGTGAGTTCATAGGTATTGTTTTCATGGTCTTTTGTGATAGTATATGGGCCGATGTATAGTACCAGTAGTTTCTTTGTGATGCCCTCCATTGTGCTGGGCAGCTCCCTATTTCTCAATAGTACCTGGTCTCCTATTTTAAACTTTATTATTCGGGTGGTTGGCGCTTGCTGTTTATACTTTCTTCTACGTTGTTCCAACTTTTCCATGATCTTGTCGTGGTATTGGATTCTATTAAATTGATACTCTGGACTCTGAGGGAACTTAATCATGTCACTGATCTCTCTGGGTGGAGGTTTTTCGAACATGGCATTGTATGGGGTGGTGTCAATTGATTGGTGGTACGCTAAATTGATAAAATCTTCCGTAACTGGGATGTACCCACTCCACTGTCTTTGTTGATTTGCACAATAAGTCCTAAGAATCCGTCCAACCTCTCTTAACACTCTTTCTGAGGGATTACTACTGGGATGGTACACTGCAGTTTTGTATGTTTTTATTCCATGTTCCAGTAGTGTGTCCTTCCATTTCCGTCCTTTGAATTGGGTACCGTGGTCCGTGATTATGGTTTTCGGACAGCCTACCTCAGGTATATAATTCTGTATTATTATGTTGAGTATCTTGTTGGTGGTTGCTCGATTCATTGGGTATAGTTTTATATACTTAGTATAATGGTCGAAGATAATTAATAAATATTTGTATTGTTGTCGACCTCCACTTCTGGGAAATGGACCACAAATGTCTACAAAAACTTTCTCTAGTTTCGCCGAAGATGTTATGGGAATCATCTGCCCCTCCTTCCTTTCATTTGTGCATTTCACCATCTGGCATATCTGACAGGTTCTAATATATCTCCTCACCCTTTTGTTTATGTCCTTTATGTACATGTGTTCCTCCAACGCCTTTGTCACTTTGACAGCACCCATGTGCCCATAACGAACATGGTAATCTGTGATTATTTCCTTCTCTATTGTTTTAGGTATTACTAACTTCCAAACATTATCGTGATATTTAGCTTTAACAAACAATATATTATTAACTACACAGTAATAAGGGGTTATTCTTTCATCTTGATTATCCAATCTTTGGAAAATTTGTGCTAGTTTATTGTCTTGTCTTTGATGTAACTCTACCTCTTTGATAATGCCTTCTAACTCTGTACGGCTTTTCAAGATGTTATAAACTTTGGCTAGTGTTTCTTTTTCACCTTCATAAGTTTGATTGGTAATGCTTACTCGCGATAGCACGTCGGCGGCTATATTCTTTTTGCCGGGGACATACTCCCAACTAATGTTGTACTCTTGTAGGACCAACGTCCACCTTGCTAACCTCCCATGGCTCAATTTGCAGTTCTTTAAAAAGGATATAGACTTGTGATCTGTCCTAACAGTAACAGAATATCCCAATATGTAGGTGCGGAATTTACCACAGGCGAATACTACGCTTAAGAGTTCTTTTTCCGTGACATTGTAGTTTCTTTCACACTTATTCAAAGTCCGGCTTGCGAAGCTTATTACAAGATGGTTTCCATCGCCGTCTTCCTGGTATAGAGTGGAGTCTAAACTGATGTCACTGGCATCACAATTCAAGTAAAAAGGTTTATCAAAGTCTGGATGGTGTAATATTACTGTCTCTAAAAATTTGGTTTTGATCTGTTGAAATATACTTTCCTGTGCTGGACCCCATGTCCATTTATCCTTTGAGGACAATTGCGGAGACAATCTGGTTGTTAGTTCCGAATAATTGTTCTGAAACTTTCGATAATAATTGCATAACCCTAAAAATGATTGTAATTGTTTTTTATTCCTGGGAGTGGGGAACTTCTGTGTGGCTTCGATTTTTTCTGTGGATGGAGTTATTCCTAATTCGGTTAGTTGGAATCCTAAAAATTGCACCTCCTTCGCAATAAGTTGGGATTTCTCCAGTTTTAAGGTAATATGATTTTCTGACAGTTTGTTTAGCACATGGTCTACCCTCTGACAATGTTCTTCCCAGTTGGTGGATGTTATTAACAGGTCGTCCACGTAGACTGTAGTGAATTTAAGTGCTTCCTGTCCTAACACCTGGTCCATGCATTGTATGAATATGGCCACTGAATTTATTAACCCGAAGGGCAACCTCTTAAAGTGATAGTTGCGTCCCTGAAATATAAAAGCAACATATTTTCGGCTGTTGGGATGTAACTCTATTTGCCAATATCCACAGACCGTATCCCATGAGCTTATGTATTGTACACCATGGAACTTTTTTAGAATCTCCTCGATTTCGCCCGGAGATGTCCGGTTATTAACTAGGTGTTTGTTTATTTCTCGCGCATCCAAACAGAGCCTCACCTTACCATTTTTCTTTTTAATTGCTACAATAGGGCTGGTATAAGGGGACTGGCTGTGTTCTATTATATCGTCCTTTAACAGTTGGTTGATCTCGGAGCGAACCGCCTCTTTAAGGGAGTATGCGATGGGGTAAGATTTGCGGTTGAAGTTAACTGGTTCTTTGAAAGTCAAAACACATTGGTAATTCTTAACCTTTCCTGGGAGATCTGAAAATACGTGTCTATACTGGTCATATATGGTTATTAATCTTTCGAGTTGGCCTGGACTTGGTGATTTTGTTCTGTTGGTTGACTGGAACTGTCTTATCTCTCGAATCTTTTCTTCCCATAAATTATCGTTATTGTTAGTGCATTCCAGCTCATGCTTGGGTGTTTGGTATCTAGGGTTGGTTGTGCTTTGGATGTGGTATACAGTTCTCTCTGGGGGAAATTCCCTGTTTCCAACAATATCTGCATTCCAATCTGTGTCAGACATTTTTAACGTTAACTTATTCATACTTAAATCAATTATGGCTGAGTGCCTTCGTAAAATGTCGCAGCCGATTAAACTACGAAATGGCAAACCCGTTGCTATTAAAAATATCGGTATCTTAACACCTTGACTGGATACTTCTAACCTAACCTGCTTCTTCACCGATTTATTTTGGCGTCCCGTAGCTCCTATCAGGATAATGTTAGTAACAGGCAAAGTTGGTATGGTAGCTCTGCTTTCCTCCTGAATACGATTGAGCTCGGTGCTATCCATTAGGGAAACGTTAGCTCCGGTGTCGATCATTAAGGTGACAGTTACTTCATTAATTTTAGCCGTCAACGTACACGATATCGTGGGTGCATTGATGGTGATTAGTCACTTCCTCTTCTAACAATTCCTGTCTTATATTTTTCAGGTAATGGTTGTATAAAATGGTGATTTTATTTGGACTTGTGCCGTAATCATACCCAATAGAGTGGTTCAGCGAGGGGTTTATGTTATCATAATTTCTCACTGCCGCGAGGAGTTTAAAGAGCTGGTGCTCTCCTCTTGGCGCCTGTCTTGATTATCTATATGATTTCTATCGTCCGTTGTCGCACGTCCTCCATGATGGTCTGGTTCATGGTCAGGAACGAAGTGCACCTGTGGCCGGTAGTCGTTATTGCGGCTGTCGCCCTCAATGCTGTTACTTCTCCACCGTCCTCCTCTTATACTTCCTCTCTCTCCACTGAAACTGTTTCGTCGCTGGTAGTACCGCCTTCTACCGGGATCGTAGTTAGCTTGCACATGATTAGCTCGGCGATATTGTGGTGGTGGATTATTCCCGCCTTGGTTTGGTGGTCGGTTGGTATTATTATTATAATTGGGTCACCGGTTGTTATTATTATTATGGCTATTGTTATTATTATTATTGTCATTACTTTGGTTATTCGGCCTACTGTTATTGTTATTATTATTATTATTGTTGTTATAATTTTGGTTTGGACGGTTATTATTATTAAAATTACTCCTGTAATTTCTGAAGTTGTTGTTATTATTATTGTTTATGTTACCGCCCCTATCAGTAAAATGGTCATTCCTCCGACGACTCCTTCGTAATACCCTTCATGTTCCTGATCCTCAAGCAGTGCGGACATAGCTGATATAGTTTTAATTTGCCCCCACTGATGTGCCTTAGCGACACCCTCCTCAAAGTGGTACGACAGTTTTGTAACGAGACATTCTTCAGGTATTTTTGTTTCTAAATTTCGTGCTAGACACACCTGACCCAAGAAATAGGAAGTCATTGTTCCTCCTCTACTCGCATCATATTTGCCGTGGCATATGTGATCGCGTACTATGTTTTGTGTGGCCTCTGACCAATATTTCGTGCGGAATTGAGTCTTGAATTCCTCGTAACTGTTGACTTCGTGGCGCGTTGCAGTCCACCAATTATCATATATTTCCTTGAAATACTCATCTATCAAGCTTCTTATGTTGTTCCATCTGGTCTCTCGGATTCGTGCCAAGTTTTCTTCAACGCGTGCTAAGAATTCCATAGGGTTTTTCCGATAGTTTTTAAAATTAATCGCGTCGCGGTTGTCATTTGGTAGCAGATACTGACCTTGGATAGGACGGTTGCGAATAACTTCAATTTCTTCCCGTATTTGCACGACTTCTTGTTGTTTTAGTTCCTCAATTCTTTCTCGATTAGCGACGGTTAAATTTCTTACCGCGTCTACTGATGTACTCACCTCCTCACAACGCTCACCTACGTCGGTCCTCACCCGCTTAATTTCCTCTTGACTCATTCTTTTCAAGGATTCTATTTGGGCTTCAGTCACCTCCTCTATGGTGTCGATCCTCCTGTCGACCTCTTCCCTAGTTCGCTTCAAATCCTGGTCTTGCTGTTCGCACCTTTTGTTTGCTTCTATTATTTCTTCCCTCACGACCGCTATCTCCACGTCTATTCTGGTGTTAACTTTCTCATTACCTTCTTCCATCCTCCGGCTAATTTCAGTTAATGTGGTGTTCAACTCTTCTCTGATGGCTCTACTGTTGTCATCTATTTTACTGTTTAGTATGTCCATGGATCTGTGGGTACTGTCAATCTTTTTATTCAAGTCTTCTTTCAGTGACTCCATACTTTTACTAATAGATTCTATATTTTTATTATTGTCGTCCAATTTCGCGTGGAGATCCTCCTTTAACGACTCCATGTTTTTCTGGCTGTCATCCAGTTTTTTATGGGATTTCTTACTGTCTTCCTTTAATTCCATCATTATCCTCATCATCGCTTCCCATCTCATCTCTTCAGTCGGTTTGTCTGGTTGTGGGGGTTCTTCAGGCCGTCTGGGTTGGTTGTCGACTGTTACTTCTACTTCCGGTTCTACCTGGGGTGTTTCTTCAGGTTGAGTTTCAATATTATTAATGGTAATGACTTCCATTTCGTGTATGGGTTGTGCTTCGTATGTCTCAGTATCTAGCTGTACTTCTCCCACCCGACTGTCCTTATACCTCGTATCATATTGATGGGTGTGTGGCATGTTTATTCTTTTGTGTCTACCGGGCTGATATAAAATATAAAAAATATCTTTATTTAATATTTTTAAGCCACACTAGTTGGTGCGCCAATTTGTAATAAAACAAATGTGATGTGGTTTAATGTTTAAAATTGGTTATTTAAAATATTATTTTGAAATATATCAAAGTTTGTAGTGGTTGAAAATTGAAGGTTACTGACTCTCAAAAGTGATTTAAAATGTAACATTCGAGGTTACTCAAAGTGTGTTTACAATTGTAGAATTATAATTGTCTGAAAAGAATTCCCTTAAATAAAACAAATAAAATAATTGTGTTAATATTATTTAAATACTAGCTTTGTTTAAGTTTAATAGTAAAGTATAATAGTTGGTCGCTCGATGATGATGATCGTCTTGTTGATACTAGCTGTGAAACTTCTCCTCCAGGTCGATAATAGTCTAAGTACGTTACGTCTAGTAATGTCTGGACAATAGAATAAATATAATATACTTTCACGTACCTGGTCGTGTTTTCTAGAAGTTCAATAAGCTGTCAACACGGTTTACAAAAACCAACTCACTTTAGCTACAAGGTTAAGTTGCCTTGTTTGATAGTGGGCGCCACACGGATTTATTTTGGGAAAATCCCGTGTAAAACCCATGAATTGAATCAATTAATGATTTAATGAAATTAAAATAATGGTTTATTACCTTTATGGCAATGCTATTCCAAATACTTAATCACAACTGAAGGTTGTTTGAGTTTTCTGAATAAAATATTTAACTATCTGTTAGAAATGAATTAAGTCGAGTTATGCTGTTAACAATGGGATTTTATTCATACCCTTGATAGAGAATTCAAACAAATATAATTAAAAAACATACAATGATGTACAATTGTAAATAAGTTATTATATACCCTGTAGGGCTTGCTCAGAACATAGACAGTAAATCTGGTTAAGTCCAGATATTTCTTTTTACTTTTAACATTACTATTATTAAAATCTCAGGTGTAAGTTCTTTGAGACATAAAAAAGAAAGTTTATGCCTACACAATAGCTAATGATCTTTTGATATAATATTGGCTAGTACTGTTTTTTACGTTACTATTATAAAGTAAACAAGTAAAAATAACCTATTTGATAGGTTGTGCGTTCGTCACGCCTGCTTTATGATTTACAAAGGTTATATTTTGGAGAACAGTTATAACTAACATTCAGCTTAACTAATATTGACAAATTCACAAAATAAATTTAGACATGGTGTAACATAAAAAATGTTTCAGTGTTTTTGCGTCAGTACAGATCAGTGTATTAAAACGTACAGGTTATGGCGCTCGTAGAAAAGAATGAAAAAATGTTTACACTGTTACCTGGTGTTTTAATCTTCCGATTAAAATTTCAATTAACACTTCGATAATCGGATTATAATGATTATCGTTATTCACTACACACGCACTTGAACAGAGAATTTCGATCCGCTTCTAACTTACAGGATCATAAATAATACTATTTAATTCTTTCTGCTGTTCATTAATTTTTTCCCGCACTAAAATGAAATAATACTGCACATAATCACAATGTTTCCTTGTAGAATAATTTGAAGTAGTTGCAGGTTGTTGTCGAACTGTTTCCTCTGATGTGTTCTGGTGATGACGCTATCAGTTATTAAAAATGTTGAAATGAGATCAGCGTACCTGTCACACCGAATGCAGTTAGGAAGTGTCTGCTGAAAATTCGTTCCGGCTCTTTTTATAGTCAATACCTTGATCGGCTCTAGGCAACATTGTTAATTACTAAGAAATTTTGTCATTGGCTTAGACAGGTGTGATGAATGTGACGTATGATTTTTCCAACCGTCAAAACGGTTTTTATAACCGCCAAATGCTAAAGTGATTGACAGCTACCAATGTTATTGGTATTGACGACCAAATTTCTTAAACATATTTTGTAAATGATGCTAACGCCTTTCACGCACTTAATACAGTTGCGATTGGGGCTGTATCGCCATCAAATTAAAGAATATTTTGTCCTCTTTAATTTGATATAGTTTGATACCGAGTTAGTTTCACTTTTACTGACATTGCTACATAAACAATGTTCAGGTACACTATTTCGCACTGTCGGCTGTTTACCAAAATCGGCAATTATACACTTTGACTAATATTGTTTGTGTCCTACATCGCGTTTTATCACTCGAACGTTTATATGAGAACACTATTAATTCTGTACTGATGTTTAATTACTGTACATTACGAATAAACCTTAACTTTAGACATTGTCATGAACTGTTCTTACATACTATGATATTTCGTTTCACATTAATTTGCTCTATTCTACTAACTAACAATTGAATTATAAATTATATCATTTTAATAATACTTATTGCTATGTTTGAGCATAACAATTGTTTTGTGTAGGTGACCTACATTTCTATTACTTCCTAATAATCATCTCATTGATGATTGTTTGGTCTAGGCCTTGTTAAGGCATACCGTTCATACCGGCATTCTGCCTTAAAAGCTTTTATTAGTTCACAATTCGATAATTTTGCTGAGGTAGCTTATTGTTATAAGATTTCCTCTTACAAACGTGTTTATTTGTCATAAGTATATTTGAGATTGACATATAGCTTCGTTTTCATTTTGTGGCCATTGCTAATTTTAGTTCTTGGCCTCAATAATTACTAGTCATATTTAATTTATTATCAGCCAAATGCTGATTCTGATCTCACATTATTCAGATTCTTATTTAATCATTTTTTAGTAACATATCATATTCTGTTTACATTATTCACTGACTTGCTTGACAGCTTAAAGTGAATTTAAATTTGTCCATCAGTTTGTGTCAGTTATAGTCTGGTTGTAGTGTCAAACAGTATTTGGGCTTACTGTTTCTTGTGGCACTTCTGCTTCTTTCTTCCTCCATGATTCCTCTCTTCTTGGTTATTTTTATCATTACCTTATCTATTTATATTATCATTATGCATTTATTAAACATGATAGTATATGTTTAGGTTAGGTAACATTTTGTTATGTTACAATATGCTAGTGTTTTATTAAAATGATCAATTTTGAAGGAGAGGCATTATGTTACAACACAAATAAGCCTCCCAATACCAGGGATGAAAAAGATGATTCTAAATATAAAATAGTACTTCATATTAAATAAAATGCTTAAGATAAATAAAATATAAAGACAATGACTCAACAAACGACGACATGACCTAACCCAAGTGATTGACCCAACAAAGGAAACAAAAGAAGAAGGGAACCACACCAAAAGGAGAAGGTGGAAAACCAAAGTATCAAACAAATACAATGAAAATGAAGAAGGAGGGAAATGAAAAAGAAACAAACCCAAGATGAAGGGAAATAAATAAAAATGAAAACCAATGATGATACACAAACAAGTAATAAAGAATATGAGCGAGAGGAATAATGCACTCAAATGTAATATTGGAAACAAGACCAATAATTAACCTATGAGAAAAAAAGTAAATGTTATTATCCATTAATGGACAATAGTAATTGAATTGAAAGAAACCCAATTAAACAATGTTAAATATAAATATAAAAAAGCAAACTAACCCACAATTTAGAGTTAGATGTAATGTTAAAATATAAAGACGTAAAAATGTTATTATTATTAATGAGATATTGTAATGAAAGAGATAGTACGGTAGTGAGATAATAATTAGAAGGATTACCCATTCAGAAACACTTAAAAAACAAAAACATTTGTGAAGTGCAAAATGAAAGTGTAAAAACCCCAAAGTGTAGTGATAAAGAAAGTACACTAATTAAATTATAATAAACTATAAATAATTTAAAAGTGAAGGTGATGATTGAATGAAAAAAGTGTAAAATAAAGAATGGTAATATAGTGAAGAATAGTGAATGATAAAATCATTAACAATTAATAAATCCAAATAAAACACTAAATAATTAAAAGTGAAAAATATTAGTAATTAAGAATAGCAGTATAAACTGATAAGACAGAAACTAGTTAAGAAAGAATGTTATTATTAAATTTAAGTAAATACAATTATGATTAAAAGGGAGAATGCCCTGAAGCGAAAACCAGATAGTGTTAACATGGAGGGAAAGTAAAGATTGTTTAAAAAATTAAGGAGTTAAAAACAAATCAAAAAAACACCCATGTTATAAGGGATCGTTATAAGTTCATAAAAGTGATGTTGTTTATCACACTAAAAAATAATATAAAATAAGATGAATTGTAAACAAAGATTAGCAAATAATAGTTAAATAATTATTTAAGCAAGTTTATGAATTGGATATGGCTGATAAAATTATACAGACCATAGGCCTAAATATTGTATTTAATAAGATCAAAAAATAGTAAATAATAGCCACATTGTTATTATTGGCAAAGTAAATAAGTAAAAAAGTTAAAAGAAATGTATGACTAGAAAACGAGGAAACCAAATAGTAAACCATTATGTACAAAATAATACTAACATAATGATAACACATAAACAGACCCAAAACACAACAAAAAATTATACAAACAATGATAATAACAAAATAAAACCCATTAGGCTAAAAAGAAATGTAATTTGAATGAAATAAGTCAAATACCATAATGGCTACTTAGGCCTAGGAAAATGCCTAACTGTCAAAAACAAACAACTACAAATTGTAATAAGTTAAGTAAGAAATTAGCAAATCCGAGGCGAATGACTCACCAAGGATAAATTGTAAATCATTTTAAGACATAATATTATAATAAGCATTTGAATACAAAAAGAAATGTAATTAACAAGTATTAACATAATTGTAAAAACATAAAACCTACAATAACCCAAACTTGTGGGGTATTAAAATAATCTATGAAAGGAAATACATACTATAGTGACAATATTTAATAATCAGGAAGGAAGATAGAGGAATGACAGCAGTTAGAAAATATACTAGGATTTTGAAAAGAATTCAAATTTTGATAACAATGGATTTATATCAATCTCAGCCAATCAGAATTCTTTGGTTACCATAGAAACCACCGTTGAAGATGAAATTACCGTTGAATACTCTTACTCGAAAAGCATCATTCTACCAGGACAGAAGCCAAAGTTTGGAAGACCAATTTTTTAATAAAATAATGAAAAACAGTGAACGAAGTTCAAAACCATGACTGGATAAGAAGCAGACGAATCATTAGAGCAGTCCCTTCAAGATCCAGGACCATAAAACTGAGAATTAACAGAAAATTATGACCACATACTATAAGAAAAGGACACCAGACCTACATAAGTCCAAAGATCAATGAAAATAGAACTTATTGCAGCCCAATCCTCTTCCGATCCAATGAATGAAAACACCAAGTCATGCTGATGTGTTAAGTACCATTGAATTACCTTATTTCCAAAAACCAAATCACTCTAAATTTTACTAAAAGTAAATCGATCTCACTATAAGCCGAATATTTCTCTTTCAAAGATTATTTAAGAAAAATAAACACACTGACAATTTGTTAACATAAAATCTAACCTTGTTAAAATACGAACTTTTGAACCACATTTAACGACACTACAGAACAGATTGTAAACACACACCTTATTATTTATGTACACTTAGAGTAAGGTAAAATACTTTTATTGTAATCATAGGAATTCTTTGCTTTATAATCAAAAGAATCCACCGATTTTGGAACGAAATTAATTGTAATAACAAAACGTTCAGCTGCCATGCTGATGCGAGCACATCGTTCCAGAGTCGATTCGTCACCCCGAGTATAATTGTTTCATGTATAAAGTCTGTGCAAAGTTGTTAATCAACTAATACATTTTAATTGTCAAAAAATTGAAAATATTAATTATCAAACATTAAAATCACTATTACAGGGAGTAACCGTTGTTATTATTTCATAGGGAGTGCATTATATTACTTGTGTTTATTTACGAAGGCTAGGTTTGATGAGCAGCGCTCAAGTTGCCATTTGCACAACTGCCTACACGATTCAGAAGGCGGCACGAGCGGGATTTATTTGAACGCCCCGACCGTCATAGCTGAAAACACTTTATTAAGTAATTTTAATTGTTTTAATAAACAATTTGGCGCCACCCGGGATTAACACACCCCTATCTATATAAACAGGTAAGGTTACTGCCGTGTTATACTGGTAATTACCGCAACGCTACGGACATCGTTAGCACAAAATTGATGTAACGACCCCAGTGCGAGACGAACGCACTGACACTAACTAACACATACAATACAACATACACGTCTTTTACAGAGACGACTCGAATTCTTCGTTACAGATTGGCGACCAACCGGTGAGGCTTTAAAAGAAGACCAGCAGTGATTACGAAGAGACATTCCATGGTTACCAGATACGAAAAAAGGAAAGGAACTGAAAGTGAAGATCAAGAAGAGATGGAAGAAATGATAGAAGGATTGTTCGAAGAGGATCCCCAGGAGGACCAACCGGAAAATCCAACTCAATCAGAACGGGAAATCGAAGTAATAAGTCAAGACAGGGAACGGGAACAACAAACAGGAGATACAGTGGAAAACCCGCCGGATAAAATTACACCAACCGAAGAGAGGCAACAACTGATGAAGTTCATGATGGAACAATTTGGACAAATTAATAATAATTTCAAGGAAAACAAGGAACAATTGAATAAAAAATTAGAATCATTACAAGAGGGAAGGAAGGAAGACTGAATTCTTCAAACAAAATAGTGAAGAGTTGAAGAAACAAATCAAGGAGGATATAGAATTTCTAAATGATAAGATGGAAAGAAAGCATGAAGCTTTGAAGAGAAGCCAAAAAACGTTAGAAAAGAAGAGTGAGGAGTTGAAGAAACAGATAAAAAAGGATCTTGAAATATTAAATAACAAAATCGAGAACAATAATGAGACACTTCAACGACAATTGAAGGAAGACTGCGAGAAGACAAAGGGAGAATTGAGGCAACAGTTAGCGGAACGCCAATGAAACTGTAATACATGTCCGGGAAGAGTTAACCAACAAGATAAATCACGTCGAGGAGAAAGAAAAAGTCAGAATACAAGAACTTTATAAAATTACCACCGAAGAGTGCACAAAAAATAAACAGGAGGTACTCCAGAAGCTGGAGGAGAGGCACAAAGGAATCCAAACTGACATTAGTGAACGCGTCGAAAGAGTGTACACCACTATCAATAAGATCGACGAAAAAACGCAAGAAAATAAAGAGAAAATCATAGAAATCAGCCAGAGGGAGAAACAGATGCAGGAGGAACTAGACGCGTTGAGGGAGAAGCCTTGCAATAACACCCATATTATTACAAGTGAAAATAGGGAGGTAATAAACTTTAAGAGTTACCAAAGAAACCCCATAGAATTCCTGAAGAGGGTGGAGGAACTCATAGACAAGAACCGAGAAACCAGATGGACGACAGTGAGGAGCCTTATCGATGAGATGTTTTGGGATACGAATGACAATTGGTGGACAACCACTCGACCAGAAATTAGCTGTACACAAGAATTCAAAGCCTTGTTCCGTGAAAAATACTGGTCTGAATCGACTCAAAATGTAGTGAGAAATGATATCAGTAATGGAAGATATGAGCTGCAGGCAGGACTTACACTAACATCGTACTTCTTAGGAAAAGTCTGCCTAGCTCGAAACCTCGAACCAAAGATACCAGAAGAATCCCTAGTCATACAACTAGGCTATCATTATGAGGACGCGATCCAGAGGGCCAGGAGACAAGGACAAATTAAAACCATACAGGGAATGGCCAATTTATTGGAAGACCACGAAAACGATAGGCAGTATCGTCGTAATCGAATGGTCAATTTGAGATATAACCGTGGGGACGAAAACCAAAACCCACCTGATTACAATCCGTCCTATAACAAACCCCAGTACAATGACCCGAATAACCAAAACCGGAATGATAATAACTATCAATATAGGGGTAACCGCCCAAATTATAATCAGGGCAACCCACTGTTCAACGGAACTAATCAGAATAACAACAATTACAGGGGCAATGGACCAAACCAGCGTCCAAACAACTACCCCAACAATAATAACAATTATGGGAATAATAACAACCCAAATTATCAAAATAATAATAAAAGAGGAAACGGAGATAACCGTAATAATAACAATCAGACAAGGGTACACTTTATACGAGGGAACACTCGAAATAATCAAGGGAGGCGTTACCCAAGACCACCATCAAATGAACAAAACAATAATAACAGTCAGAATGACAACCAAAACCCCAGGGAAGAGAATGCGGAAAATGTACAACAGGTAAACAATATTGTAGGAGTGAGATCCGGAAGCAGTAACCAGAGAAGGGACGCACCATCCGGAAGTAACCAAAAAGAAGAAGAAAACTATGACCTTTCAGCAGTAATCCAATGGAGAATTTCCGAATAGCGTATAATAAACGCAACCCGCCAGAACTTTGGAGTCCATCAAGAAGTAATGGAAACCAATCAAACACACCTCAGGGAGGAAGACAAGTCACTGATGAAGAAGAAGAAACGGCCGACCGATGGAACGCATAATAAACCATAATAAGGGAAATAAATAAAACAATTTCAAAATTCAAAAAGTCTGTAAGAGCAACTTACTACATTATCTCAATGACTTATGAGGCCTAATATAAAGTATTAAATAATGAATAAGTTACAAAAATTCCTACTAAGTAAGATCAACTTACAATCAAATAAAGTTGACATAGGAAGTATAAAACAAAAAATGATAATAAAGGAATAAGTTACAAAAATTCTTATAAAGTAAGAAAAACTAACTTACAAAAAATTATTTAAAAATAATGGTTAGAACAAAATAAAATAAACAAAAATAAAATCAAGCAAAAACTGCTAAGATAAATACCTGAAATAATAATGAATTCAATGTATTCAAAAAAAAAAAAAAAAAAAATCTGAACTGGTACAAAGAAAAAGGAGAAGTTATGTATAAAACAAATATACAAAAAATGGCTAAAGCAGAATATTGGTAAACAACCAAGAAAAAGAATAAAGATGTCTAAGATAATTAAAATGATCACAAGAAGAATAGAAAAGCAAACTAATGAAAAGTTAGATATGATGAAATTAACATATGAATAAATAAAAAACAATCAACTGTATGAGTAGATGACAGTATATAGCAAAGGTACAGCGTAAGGAAGAATGAGTAAAAGGCCAAAAGTGATCTAAAAACAAACCACAAGGTGGACAATCCCAAAATATATTATTGTTATTAATTTAAGTCACAAGATGACAAAAAAGGTATTTAAGATTGACTGTTGAAAAGTCCAGCAATCAAAAATAAACTGACCAGAGATGATGTTCCTCTGGTCTCAGAAAAAATGAGTAGTAATGGAAGAAACCAGCTACTAAAAAGTTACGGAAAAAATTATATAAAAGGGAAAACACACTAATGGAAATAAATAAAAACAGATCCAAATAAAATGGTATGAATCAAGTAAGAAGAGAAATAAGAATGGAGAAACAAACAAGAAAGAAAAGGAAAAATAATATATAACTGATAATTTCATAAAAAAATATGCTAGTGTTTTACTAAAATGATCAATTTTGAAGGAGAGGCATTATGTTACAACACAAATAAGCCTCCCAATACCAGGGATGAAAAAGATGATTCTAAATATAAAATAGTACTTCATATTAAATAAAATGCTTAAGATAAATAAAATATAAAGACAATGACTCAACAAACGACGACATGACCTAACCCAAGTGATTGACCCAACAAAGGAAACAAAAGAAGAAGGGAACCACACCAAAAGGAGAAGGTGGAAAACCAAAGTATCAAACAAATACAATGAAAATGAAGAAGGAGGGAAATGAAAAAGAAACAAACCCAAGATGAAGGGAAATAAATAAAAATGAAAACCAATGATGATACACAAACAAGTAATAAAGAATATGAGCGAGAGGAATAATGCACTCAAATGTAATATTGGAAACAAGACCAATAATTAACCTATGAGAAAAAAAAGTAAATGTTATTATCCATTAATGGACAATAGTAATTGAATTGAAAGAAACCCAATTAAACAATGTTAAATATAAATATAAAAAAGCAAACTAACCCACAATTTAGAGTTAGATGTAATGTTAAAATATAAAGACGTAAAAATGTTATTATTATTAATGAGATATTGTAATGAAAGAGATAGTACGGTAGTGAGATAATAATTAGAAGGATTACCCATTCAGAAACACTTAAAAAACAAAAACATTTGTGAAGTGCAAAATGAAAGTGTAAAAACCCCAAAGTGTAGTGATAAAGAAAGTACACTAATTAAATTATAATAAACTATAAATAATTTAAAAGTGAAGGTGATGATTGAATGAAAAAAGTGTAAAATAAAGAATGGTAATATAGTGAAGAATAGTGAATGATAAAATCATTAACAATTAATAAATCCAAATAAAACACTAAATAATTTAAAGTGAAAAATATTAGTAATTAAGAATAGCAGTATAAACTGATAAGACAGAAACTAGTTAAGAAAGAATGTTATTATTAAATTTAAGTAAATACAATTATGATTAAAAGGGAGAATGCCCTGAAGCGAAAACCAGATAGTGTTAACATGGAGGGAAAGTAAAGATTGTTTAAAAAATTAAGGAGTTAAAAACAAATCAAAAAAACACCCATGTTATAAGGGATCGTTATAAGTTCATAAAAGTGATGTTGTTTATCACACTAAAAAATAATATAAAATAAGATGAATTGTAAACAAAGATTAGCAAATAATAGTTAAATAATTATTTAAGCAAGTTTATGAATTGGATATGGCTGATAAAATTATACAGACCATAGGCCTAAATATTGTATTTAATAAGATCAAAAAATAGTAAATAATAGCCACATTGTTATTATTGGCAAAGTAAATAAGTAAAATAGTTAAAAGAAATGTATGACTAGAAAACGAGGAAACCAAATAGTAAACCATTATGTACAAAATAATACTAACATAATGATAACACATAAACAGACCCAAAACACAACAAAAAATTATACAAACAATGATAATAACAAAATAAAACCCATTAGGCTAAAAAGAAATGTAATTTGAATGAAATAAGTCAAATACCATAATGGCTACTTAGGCCTAGGAAAATGCCTAACTGTCAAAAACAAACAACTACAAATTGTAATAAGTTAAGTAAGAAATTAGCAAATCCGAGGCGAATGACTCACCAAGGATAAATTGTAAATCATTTTAAGACATAATATTATAATAAGCATTTGAATACAAAAAGAAATGTAATTAACAAGTATTAACATAATTGTAAAAACATAAAACCTACAATAACCCAAACTTGTGGGGTATTAAAATAATCTATGAAAGGAAATACATACTATAGTGACAATATTTAATAATCAGGAAGGAAGATAGAGGAATGACAGCAGTTAGAAAATATACTAGGATTTTGAAAAGAATTCAAATTTTGATAACAATGGATTTATATCAATCTCAGCCAATCAGAATTCTTTGGTTACCATAGAAACCACCGTTGAAGATGAAATTACCGTTGAATATTCTTACTCGAAAAGCATCATTCTACCAGGACAGAAGCCAAAGTTTGGAAGACCAATTTTTTAATAAAATAATGAAAAACAGTGAACGAAGTTCAAAACCATGACTGGATAAGAAGCAGACGAATCATTAGAGCAGTCCCTTCAAGATCCAGGACCATAAAACTGAGAATTAACAGAAAATTATGACCACATACTATAAGAAAAGGACACCAGACCTACATAAGTCCAAAGATCAATGAAAATAGAACTTATTGCAGCCCAATCCTCTTCCGATCCAATGAATGAAAACACCAAGTCATGCTGATGTGTTAAGTACCATTGAATTACCTTATTTCCAAAAACCAAATCACTCTAAATTTTACTAAAAGTAAATCGATCTCACTATAAGCCGAATATTTCTCTTTCAAAGATTATTTAAGAAAAATAAACACACTGAAAATTTGTTAACATAAAATCTAACCTTGTTAAAATACGAACTTTTGAACCACATTTAACGACACTACAGAACAGATTGTAAACACACACCTTATTATTTATGTACACTTAGAGTAAGGTAAAATACTTTTATTGTAATCATAGGAATTCTTTGCTTTATAATCAAAAGAATCCACCGATTTTTGAACGAAATTAATTGTAATAACAAAACGTTCAGCTGCCATGCTGATGCGAGCACATCGTTCCAGAGTCGATTCGTCACCCCGAGTATAATTGTTTCATGTATAAAGTCTGTGCAAAGTTGTTAATCAACTAATACATTTTAATTGTCAAAAAATTGAAAATATTAATTATCAAACATTAAAATCACTATTACAGGGAGTAACCATTGTTATTATTTCATAGGGAGTGCATTATATTACTTGTGTTTATTTACGAAGGCTAGGTTTGATGAGCAGCGCTCAAGTTGCCATTTGCACAACTGCCTACACGATTCAGAAGGCGGCACGAGCGGGAATTATTTGAACGCCCCGACCGTCATAGCTGAAAACACTTTATTAAGTAATTTTAATTGTTTTAATAAACAATTTGGCGCCACCCGGGATTAACACACCCCTATCTATATAAACAGGTAAGGTTACTGCCGTGTTATACTGGTAATTACCGCAACGCTACGGACATCGTTAGCGCAAAATTGATGTAACGACCCCAGTGCGAGACGAACGCACTGACACTAACTAACACATACAATACAACATACACGTCTTTTACAGAGACGACTCAAATTCTTCGTTACAGATTGGCGACCAACCGGTGAGGCTTTAAAAGAAGACCAGCAGTGATTACGAAGAGACATTCCATGGTTACCAGATACGAAAAAAGGAAAGGAACTGAAAGTGAAGATCAAGAAGAGATGGAAGAAATTGAAGAAATGATAGAAGGATTGTTCGAAGAGGATCCCCAGGAGGACCAACCGGAAAATCCAACTCAATCAGAACCGGAAATCGAAGTAATAAGTCAAGACAGGGAACGGGAACAACAAACAGGAGATACAGTGGAAAACCCGCCGGATAAAATTACACCAACCGAAGAGAGGCAACAACTGATGAAGTTCATGATGGAACAATTTGGACAAATTAATAATAATTTCAAGGAAAATAAGGAAGAATTGAATAAAAAATTAGAATCATTACAAGAGGGAAGGAAGGAAGACGGAATTCTTCAAACAAAATAGTGAAGAGTTGAAGAAACAAATCAAGGAGGATATAGAATTTCTAAATGATAAGATGGAAAGAAAGCATGAAGCTTTGAAGAGAAGCCAAAAAACGTTAGAAAAGAAGAGTGAGGAGTTGAAGAAACAGATAAAAAAGGATCTTGAAATATTAAATAACAAAATCGAGAACAATAATGAGACACTTCAACGACAATTGAAGGAAGACTGCGAGAAGACAAAGGGAGAATTGAGGCAACAGTTAGCGGAACGCCAATGAAACTGTAATACATGTCCGGGAAGAGTTAACCAACAAGATAAATCACGTCGAGGAGAAAGAAAAAGTCAGAATACAAGAACTTTATAAAATTACCACCGAAGAGTGCACAAAAAATAAACAGGAGGTACTCCAGAAGCTGGAGGAGAGGCACGAAGGAATCCAAACTGACATTAGTGAATGCGTCGAAAGAGTGTACACCACTATCAATAAGATCGACGATAAAACGCAAGAAAATAAAGAGAAAATCATAGAAATCAGCCAGAGGGAGAAACAGATGCAGGAGGAACTAGACGCGTTGAGGGAGAAGCCTTGCAATAACACCCATATTATTACAAGTGAAAATAGGGAGGTAATAAACTTTAAGAGTTACCAAAGAAACCCCATAGAATTCCTGAAGAGGGTGGAGGAACTCATAGAGAAGAACCGAGAAACCAGATGGACGACAGTGAGGAGCCTTATCGATGAGATGTTTTGGGATACGAATGACAATTGGTGGACAACCACTCGACCAGAAATTAGCTGTACACAAGAATTCAAAGCCTTGTTCCGTGAAAAATACTGGTCTGAATCGACTCAAAATGTAGTGAGAAATGATATCAGTAATGGAAGATATGAGCTGCAGGCAGGACATACACTAACATCGTACTTCTTAGGAAAAGTCTGCCTAGCTCGAAACCTCGAACCAAAGATACCAGAAGAATCCCTAGTCATACAACTAGGCTATCATTATGAGGACGCGATCCAGAGGGCCAGGAGACAAGGACAAATTAAAACCATACAGGGAATGGCTAATTTATTGGAAGACCACGAAAACGATAGGCAGTATCGTCGTAATCGAATGGTCAATTTGAGATATAACCGTGGGGACGAAAACCAAAACCCACCTGATTACAATCCGTCCTATAACAAACCCCAGTACAATGACCCGAATAACCAAAACCGGAATGATAATAACTATCAATATAGGGGTAACCGCCCAAATTATAATCAGGGCAACCCACTGTTCAACGGAACTAATCAGAATAACAACAATTACAGGGGAAATGGACCAAACCAGCGTCCAAACAACTACCCCAACAATAATAACAATTATGGGAATAATAACAACCCAAATTATCAAAATAATAATAAAAGAGGAAACGGAGATAACCGTAATAATAACAATCAGACAAGGGTACACTTTATACGAGGGAACACTCGAAATAATCAAGGGAGGCGTTACCCAAGACCACCATCAAATGAACAAAACAATAATAACAGTCAGAATGACAACCAAAACCCCAGGGAAGAGAATGCGGAAAATGTACAACAGGTAAACAATATTGTAGGAGTGAGATCCGGAAGCAGTAACCAGAGAAGGGACGCACCATCCGGAAGTAACCAAAAAGAAGACGAAAACTATGACCTTTCAGCAGTAATCCAATGGAGAATTTCCGAATAGCGTATAATAAACGCAACCCGCCAGAACTTTGGAGTCCATCAAGAAGTAATGGAAACCAATCAAACACACCTCAGGGAGGAAGACAAGTCACTGATGAAGAAGAAGAAACGGCCGACCGATGGAACGCATAATAAACCATAATAAGGGAAATAAATAAAACAATTTCAAAATTCAAAAAGTCTGTAAGAGCAACTTACTACATTATTTCAATGTCTTATGAGGCCTAATATAAAGTATTAAATAATGAATAAGTTACAAAAATTCCTACAAAGTAAGATCAACTTACAGTCAAATAAAGTTGACATAGGAAGTATAAAACAAAAAATGATAATAAAGGAATAAGTTACAAAAATTCTTATAAAGTAAGAAAAACTAACTTACAAAAAATTATTTAAAAATAATGGTTAGAACAAAATAAAATAAACAAAAATAAAATCAAGCAAAAACTGCTAAGATAAATACCTGAAATAATAATGAATTCAATGTATTAAAAAAAAAAAAAAAAAAAAAAATCTGAACTGGTACAAAGAAAAAGGAGAAGTTATGTATAAAACAAATATACAAACAATGGCTAAAGCAGAATATTGGTAAACAACTAAGAAAAAGAATAAAGATGTCTAAGATAATTAAAATGATCACAAGAAGAATAGAAAAGCAAACTAATGAAAAGTTAGATATGATGAAATTAACATATGAATAAATAAAAAACAATCAACTGTATGAGTAGATGACAGTATATAGCAAATGTACAGCGGAAGGAAGAATGAGTAAAAGGCCAAAAGTGATCTAAAAACAAACCACAAGGTGGACAATCCCAAAATATATTATTGTTATTAATTTAAGTCACAAGATGACAAAAAAGGTATTTAAGATTGACTGTTGAAAAGTCCAGCAATAAAAAATAAACTGAGCAGAGATGATGTTCCTCTGGTCTCAGAAAAAATGAGTAGTAATGGAAGAAACCAGCTACTAAAAAGTTACGGAAAAAAATTATATAAAAGGGAAAACACACTAATAGAAATAAATAAAAACAGATCCAAATAAAATGGAATGAATCAAGTAAGAAGAGAAATAAGAATGGAGAAACAAACAAGAAAGAAAAGGAAAAAATAATATATAACTGATAATTTCATACAAAAATATGCTAGTGTTTTACTAAAATGATCAATTTTGAAGGAGAGGCATTATGTTACAACAAACGTTAAGAAACGTTAGAAAAGAAGAGTGAGGAGTTGAAGAAACAGATAAAGAAGGATCTTGAAATATTAAATAACAAAATCGAGAACAATAATGAGACTTCAACGACAATTGAAGGAAGACTGCGAGAAGACAAAGGGAGAATTGAGGCAACAGTTAGCGGAACACCAAGAGGAGATAAAACAAACTATAACCAAGACCAATGAAACTGTAATACATGTCCGGGAAGAGTTAACCAACAAGATAAATCACGTCGAGGAGAAAGAAAAAGTCAGAATACAAGAACTTTATAAAATTACCACCGAAGAGTGCACAAAAAATAAACAGGAGGTACTCCAGAAGCTGGAGGAGAGGCACAAAGGAATCCAAACTGACATTAGTGAACGCGTCGAAAGAGTGTACACCACTATCAATAAGATCGACGAAAAAACGCAAGAAAATAAAGAGAAAATCATAGAAATCAGCCAGAGGGAGAAACAGATGCAGGAGGAACTAGACGCGTTGAGGGAGAAGCCTTGCAATAACACCCATATTATTACAAGTGAAAATAGGGAGGTAATAAACTTTAAGAGTTACCGAAGAAACCCCATAAAATTCCTGAAGAGATTGTGCGTGCGTTCGATGCTTTCTACCCTAGAGTAATAAATACAACAGACGTCACTTTAACTGACGCAGAAACAAAACTTATCAGCAAAGGTCTAAATTACAATTTTCCCCCCAACCTCAAAAATAAACATAACTTAATTAACGAAATAATTGAAGCCGAGTCAGTGATAAAAAACATTCCTGACCCAGATAAACAAAATGAAATAAGAGTATTAGTAAACAATAAGTTTAATAAAATCATTAAAAACAAGAACAATAATCATATACAAAATAAAGTTAATTACACTAAAGCACAACATGAACAACATATAGCTATACACCTAAATAAAAAACTTTCTAATAATAATATTTACATAACCAAGGTAGATAAGGGAAATTCTATAGCCATGCTGAAACTTGAAGAATACACACAAAAAGTATACAACTTTATAAATGACAACAATATTTTCTAAGTTGACGTCCGACCCCACTAAGAATTACACTTTGGAACTGAATAAAACAATAAATAAATGTACGCAATTATTTGATAAACACACACAATCCTCACTAAAACCAATAAATGCTAGTGCGCCTTGTTTAAGAGGTCTTCCGAAAGTATCCGCCTTCTTCAGCTTTGATACATACGCTTTATCTGCGGTATTATAGTTGTCTTGATTATTCATCTCTTCTTTCACAGCACTAACACTTAACTACGTAAGCCGAAACGCGTCCAATAAAATCAGTAAGTTTTCACATGAAAAAGTTCATTTTTAGTTAAGTGTTAGTGCTGTGAAAGAAGAGATGAATAATCAAGACAACTATAATACCGCAGATAAAGCGTATGTATCAAAGCTGAAGAAGGCGGATACGTAAGCCGAAACGCGTCCAATAAAATCAGTAAGTTTTCACATGAAAAAATTCATTTTTAGTTAAGTGTTAGTGCTGTGAAAGAAGAGATGAATAATCAAGACTTTTAAATGTTCCCCTCGAAAAGGAGGACTACTTGAATGAGGTTAGCACTATCAAACAAATAGCTATAAACAACGGGTATAAATCTACAATAGTAGACAAAATAATAAATAAACATAGAAAACGTTTAGAAAATAAAAATTCAAACTGTATAAAAACAAGTAATAAAAATTTTAAATATCTTTCAGCTAATTTCACAGGTATTATGCCAAATATTTTAAGACCCGTTCTCAAAGATAATAACTATATCTTATCATTTAAAACAAATAATAACTTGGGAAATTATTTCAAAAACAAAAACAAAGTACCTTTAAAAAAGAAATCTGGTGTATATAAAATAAAATGTGATGATTGTGAAGCGTTCTACATCGGTCAATCAGACAGATGTTTTTATACAAGATTTTTAGAACATATTCCCAAGCCAAGTAATACTAAACCCAATTTTGCACAACATTTAATATCAAGCGGACATAAATATACGAGCTTTGAAGAAAATTTAACAGCGTTGCATTTTTGTTAAAAAGGTAAACGGATGGATAGTCTGGAGGAATTTGAAATTTATAAAGCTATAAAAAATAGTACCACTAAAAACAGTTTATTAAATGATCAGGTAAATTTTGCATCAAACTACTTGTTCGACACTGCCATCGGTTTGGATTTAATCTTTGACCAGTCGCGTGACGATCGCGGTTGAGGGTGAACGCATGCGGGAGCTCCAGCCGTGGTTCGTATAACATTTCAGATGCGATTTGAAGTTTTATTTTATTTTATTTGATTGACATGACCAGTATCATGGTTGCGATTTTATAGTATTAGTTTATTATATTGAAATAAGTGTTATCTGAGGATGGGACTTAGTCCCGAAACGCGTCATAACTGACAAAACTTTGTATCACTAGAGTGGACAATAAGGTAATTATATAATAATTATTAGTAGCAACTAAATAAGCAATGTAAATGATAATTGTTAAAATTCAATAACTTAGAGACAATCAAAGTACACTAACCAAATAAATAGAGAGTAACTATTATAAATCACTCTAATATGACATGAACTTGTTAACAGTATAATTAACCATTGTAAAGTGAGAGATAAAGAAATAGAGAGATAGTGAACATGAGTATGTGAGAAAGAGAATTTAATGTTAGGTAACACCCACTAGTAACACTTAAATAAAATATAAAAAGTGCAAAGTGACAGTGTAAAACCCCAAATTAAATAGAAACCTTATTGATAGGTATAAACACCTGATAATCAGTGATAAACACTAAAGGTTTATTGGTGAAAAGTGTTATTAAATAAGGATTTTGTTATTATTAGTATTAAGATAAATTGTAGATGAGGAATACAATAGTATTAAGGGTTAGTGTTACCATAGTTAGTTAAGTAAAGTTAAATGGTGTGATGATGTTTATCACCAAGAAATAAGTAAGAATAAATCAAATGTAAACAAGAGTAGTATAATAACTGTTAAAGAATTGTTTGATTAAGTTTATGTATAGGAATATGGCTGAAGAAGAGTTATACAGACCATAAACCTAAATGTTATGTTATATTTTATAGAAAATAGTAAATAATAGCCAAATTATAAACAATGGCAATATAATAAGAAAAAAGATAAATTAATATAAATCTAATAATACTGGAAAGGCAGTTAAAAAATAATAGACAAACCATAAAATGGAAACTAATAAAAACATACAATTACTATAAAACAGACCCAAAACCATTCAACAAGTAAACAAATCATTTGTAACACAAAACCAAATATGTACAAGGGTAAAATAATATGTAATTTGTATAAAATAAGGAAATATGGCCAATTACTATGTAGGCCTATGAAATGCCTAACTGTATAAAACCAGTAACAACAAATTGTAAGAAATTAACTATAATATTAGCAAATCAAAGGCAAGTAACTAGTCAATGATAATTAATGGATCATATTAAAAGATAAATGTTAAATTAAGGACATAAAATAAGAAAGAAATATAATTAAATAATATAAACATGATTGTTCAAACATTAATAAATAAGCAAACCCAGCTTTGTGGGATGTCAAAATGATCTTTGAAAGAAATTACAAACAGTTGTGATAATATTTCATACTTAAATAAGAAGACCGAAGAATAATAGCAATCAGAAGATATTTAATCATTTTGAATAAAAATTCAAATATTCTAACAATGGGCTTAAGTCATGAATAGCCAATCAGAATCAATCAGTTACCATGAGAACTGAACGTTATGTATGAATATTCCGTTAGAAACTATTAATTCCATAGTGATGCTCAAGAGGAATAGACGCCAAGCTGTAAATGGCCCAATTTTTTATTTAAAACAGTCAAAAGTAACCAAATTTATTCCAATGAAGAATCAAACTACCTGATGAGGGACTAATACATTCAACCTAGGCAACAGACCAGATTAATTAATTCCAAATTAATTAAATTCGATCAACTACCATGAAAAAGACGCAAGGTGTGATTGAATCCCAAGATGATTGAAGATTGAAGACAAAAAACGATGACCCAACCTAATTCAACTGTATGACACTACACCTTATTCAACTGATTTGATAAGTATTGCTGAGTTACCCGAATTTATGAAATAAACTCTCTTTAAATTTTTCTCATAACACTTTGAACTCTCACTATAAACTGATAATATTATTTCTTTCAAAGATTAATTAATAAAAAATATTTACGAATACCAAGTAACTGAATTATAACCTATGTATTAAACGAATAACACTGGCACACACTTTTAACACCACAGAGTTGAATTTAATGTAAACCTCTTTCATAATTAATTACCACAATTTTGTAAGGTGGTGTACTTTATTTAAATATCTTGTTCTAAACTTTTTTATCGTACTTAAAAGAATTCATTGGCAATTTTATTTTGTATAAATAAGAAGACGTGTCCATCATGGCGTCAGATTAACTTGTACTGCCACCCTGCTCTCTGCTGAGTGAATAATTAATTTATTGCCAAGGCTAAACACTATTATATTAATCTCATTTGTATAACCATTACTGAAAATTAATAAGCTATAAGCCAAATAAATAGGTGTGAATCGTTACTAGCTGTCCTGTAATTATTTCAAGTGTATTATGTATGTTGTGTTCTGTAGCAGTGAATAGAATTAGCCAACAACATTTTATGTTGGCAACACGTCCCCCCACACAAGCGAAATTCGAGTTCCCGCCAGTTGGCGAGTAATTTGAATCACTCATTACAGTACTGTAAGCAACTGAGATAGAATCTTTTAATTGTTTTTCTGCAAAACAATTTGGCGCTTATCGGGAAGAAATAACTAGTGAGTAAGGACAGGTAAGGACACACAGGCTACACGAAGCGTTTATAACACAGTGATGCATTCAACGTGCGACTTAATAAACGCACCGACAGATCGAGGTACATTACAAGTGACACCAACAAAAGGTTATTTAACTATATATATTATAATGTAAAATTATAGATATAAGATAATATTTTATAATTCTTCTTAGTGTGGTGTAGTCATGTGAGTGCAGATACGCACCGGTATCTACGATAATGTTGTTTCTTAAAAGATGTAATTGTAACTATTAAGGTTATTAGTGTTATTGTATTGTTTTTAATGGGTGCGTAATAATAGTCCACTTCTTTTATTTAAAATGGTTCGCGCACTCTGTTGTATACCTCCCTCACTTACCACACGTGAATACTTCAGTCCTGTTCAGTGACGTTTTTTCTGAAATACATGCACTTTATATACAAGTAAATATTCAGATCGAATATTTAATATAGTATCACACACAAAATAAATGAAGTAATATCTAATTATTATTCTGAATTATTGTTAGATCTTTTTAAACTCTTCCGCCACCTGTGGTAGAACTGATTAAAAAATAAATGAACTTATTTAGAATAGAAATGATACTCTTTTCACTGGTAATAAAAGTGGAGGTTTATTAACAATTTAATAAATAATAAACTCTTTGACAATTAATAATCAAAAACTAACAACCTTTTAAATAATGATTACAATTAAAAAATTCAAATAAGACTCTGTCCAATCTCAAGGCTGGTAGACCTGTTATTGGTACAATAATTTAACTTCAAGAGGTTATGTTATTTTGTTTCAGTGAATTACCATATTTCGTAAGGTTCTTTTAGGTAACATGATACCAGCCACAAGATGTAATATAAATAATGATATAAAATTAACAATAATTAATAATAAGCGAACAAATATAGAAATCAAAAATTGATACCATATGTCTGATATTTATGGTACTATCGTACGCGGGAATGCGCACGCATCTTATAATACTCGTTTACAATTATCAAGCTGGATGACTTGTACAGTAGTTAAAAATGTATTACTTTCTTTTAATAATTCGTTTTAAAAATTATCTATTCACAAGAGAAAAATTTATCAAAAAACTCTTGTTAGTATTTCTATCTGATTTGGATGTTACTTGAGAACAGATCGGTAATATTGAAATTATCAAGTTACCGTGACGATTCTGAGGTTAGTTATAACCGGTATTGTTACAATGGATAACTATTTCTTAATAGTTATTATTTCTTAATCTATACATATAAACACATCATTCGTAATACTTTGATATGCTATTATCAGAATTACATTTATTTATACGGTATGAAAGTTAATAACGTATATTTCAAAACATCGAAAAAATCAAGAAAAAATAAGTTTAGTCAAATGAGTGACTAAATATTCTTGTATTCAGTAATAATTATTTCAAACATGATATTATAAGTTATTATAAATAATTAAAATATTTTTCATAATATTTTAATAATTGTGAATTAATTTTTTCTTTAATTCTGATAATTTAATCATAGTTTTTAATACTTCGCCTTATTTGACTTGCGTAGTATCAAAAATTAGTTGGTTACGAAGTTATTATTTTTGTTCAGTATTATTTAAATAAAATTGTACTCCCTGTTTCTTATTTATCACAGCACTCGCAAGTACGGTTGACATTATACACTAACCGTACTCGTTTAATTAAATAACTCCGCACTTTTCACTCGTATATATTGGCGTAGTGTAAGGTTATGTATGTTGGTCACTTAATGCAAATGTCGCGCACAAATTCAAAAAATAAAAACTTCTTCATGTTGTCGAGTGGCGTGACCTGTCCGTCGAAAAGCTAGATGTGAACTGTAATGCTTCCTCTCAGCGTCTCCTGTTAGTCTGCCGAAATTCATTCATTCTATTGGTTGGAAACATTATACTCTCTGACCCAAAAGCCTTTGTTTTATTAAAATATTTAATTTTTTGACAAAATCGAGTTTGGTGTTGAGGCTTTTTGACGTCAGCACTGGTACAAAAATTTAACTGAAAAGTTTAAAATTACTATAACTTTCTTAATTTACGTCCTATCGTTAAATGGTTGATGTCAGTGAATTGCGGACATTCTGCTTGTTAATTTAAGTCTAAGAATGGTTATTTTCCGTCCATCACTCCTATCACAATAACGATTTTATTTATTATTTCTGGTGTATCTTATTTTTATAAGTCTGTTACACCAGATTTTACTTAATTATAATAAAACACTTCTTAAATAAACATTTTGAGTCCATATCTCAATTGGTTTGATTTACAATTTGGGAATAATTGTTCCCTACACAAAATCCCGTTATGGCGTCATTAAGCGTCCATGTTTGTTTTTCCATAAATATGCTTAGAACTAATTTTTCTTATTTAACACGGTAATATTACAATCTAATAATACTAGTAAAGTTTATTTACACAATTTTACATTAGAATATTTGTATATGACTGTGGTTAACCTACTATTTACACATTTTCAGTCCTCTTCTATCTCTCTTATACAATTTTTTCACCTTATTTTTGGTTTTCTCTATATAAATCATATCATGTAATGATTGTAATTAGTGTACACATATAGTACCTAATTTATTATATACAATGGTTATCTTTTAATTAGTTCAGAACCCTTCAATTTTTCAGTAATGGCTCTGTTTATGTTGTGTCATATCATAGTAGTCATTTATTTTTGTTAATACAATAACTAAATTGTTATTGTTCTACTTGGTTTGGATTTCCAAAGTAGCATTAGATATTATCCTAACTCTTGCTAATGATTTCATTTACTTTTACACGAGTTTATATGTTATATTTTTCATAAGTAACTTGCTTGTCATGGTTTGTTTACATTTGGGTTTCTTCATAATAGTCATTTGGTTTTTAATTGTTTGTATATAAAATGACTGTTTTTATGGTCATAATCTGTTCTCAAAGTAGCATTGGGATTTCCTCTCACTAGTGGTAATAACTTTAATAATCTGTGTTCAATATTTGATACAGTATTTTTCTTAACTAATTAGCTATACAATGGTTCAGCTTACTTCTGGTCATATGTACATAGTTAGTTAGTTTACAATATTTTAGTTAAAATATTGTTCTTATTATGTTCAGAATCTGTTCTCAATGTATTATCAGATATTTATCTCACTACTGGTAATACTCTTATTAACATTGGTATTGGTTTTGATACTGTACTTTGCCTAACTAAATTGGCATACTTGTTCCATCTCTGTTATCTCTGTGCCATTATGTTTGACTTGTTCTATTTGCATTGTTTTGCAATATAATACATTGTCTCTTAAGATTTATTATTATTTATAATAAATTCTTGTTTGATAACATAGTTGATGATCATTTATTTATACTAATATGTATCATTTTCTGTTGAAATAGGTGTCTTCCCTATGGGTTGTGTAACAATGTACCATCTGTTTTAGTGCAGTATTTTTCTACTACTAAACTGACTTCACTACGGTATCTTACTATAATACTTTAACTATTTTGTTACACATGTTTATACAACTCCTTCTTAAACACTAACACAAATCTTTTTTGTATTATTTACAATATTTTTCTGGTCATTGGTGGAATTTAATTTCCTGTCATTGTTTGATACATAACAAATGTTTTTTATTTGTTGTCAGTTCTCTATGAACAATAACTTAATTGTTCTATTTTGTTCTATTCTGGTGGTCTTATGATTATGTGTATTGATCACAATTTTATTAAATTAGTCACACTCATTGTCTGTGTTTATTTGACTATTTTAATTCTTGTTGTTTCATCATGAAATTAACATATTTTCTCACACTGTAAACTTCATCACTGTAATTGTTTGTGTGGTTTATTCATTTGAAATTAGTTAATTATTCACAGGTTTCACATTTATATTAAGTACACACTGTAATTGTTTGTGGTTCCTTAAACGTTAAACACTGGTTTTCTTTTCACATTTATAATCATCATTTCTTTTGTCACTTATATAGTCTTTAGTATACGTGGTTTATGTTGAATCCTTATATCTTCTGTCCATCTTCTTTCTTCTTCTTGGTGCTCTTCCTGGTCCTTCTTCTCTCTTCTTCTTCAAATATTTTCATTGTAGTCGCTATTTTTATTTATCTCCTTTGCTGTTGGAGTTTGTTGGTCCTTGTTTCGTTGGTTCCCCTCACTGTTGGATCCTATTGGGTCTGGTTACTGATATTTTGTTTTGGCTCGTGGCATTTTCTTTCTTCATTTTGTATTTGATGTTGCTATGTTAATATTCTCTTCTTCATCGTTGGATTTTTTATTAATATATTTGTAGATACACACTTTTATACACTTAGGTTTATTTATCTAGACATACTTCCATGCTTTTCTCTTACTTGACGTTACATTAGTTTATATTATGTAACTACCATATTTGGTACTGTTACATATGCCTTCCTATAAGAATTGATTAATTCTGAATTACTTTATTATACTATATTTTTCATTGAAGAATTTATCAATTGTTGTACATTCCATGTTGATTCACATGTTTTTTCCATATATCCCATTGTAGCGGGGCAAGTTTATATTTTATTGATAATAAATAACATATTTTGTATTTTTTTTATAAATAAATAATAATAACTTTATCCCTTGTTGAGTGATAAGGACAGAAATTATAAATTTTATAACCGAGAGGTAAATTTGTTATTTTGAAACGAAAACAACCGTGGCAACATTGACTGTGCAGAATTGTTTAACAATGTTTTGTAAAACCAGTATGAACGTATTTGATAGCCGACAAGCTGTACCAAGGTCAACAAATGACGAAAACAACAGTAAACAAATTATATAACCAACATCAGGCGATGCGTTGCGTCAGCAAATTACATAACAACTGTGTGTCATCGGTTCGTCAGAGCCTATCCTGGGTGTGTCACGCCAGCAACTGTGTGACGCACCGAACAGAACAAAGTAGTCAGCTATCAACATCTCAGCGGACCAGACGCTAACCACTGTGCGTCTGCCCGGCTCTCGCCGGTTTTCGGGCGAAGTTATTGTGTTCGCCGATGCGCCCGCATACAATAAAGAATGTAAAAATTTTTAAGATTTGATCATCTAAAACAGTATTTTTGAAACCGAATAGATACAGTGAGAAATTAATAAGTAAATAATCATGTGACAGTTCGGCAATAAATCAGTGTGTGTATACGAGAAGACATTGAAGGAGGGTACCTTCAACGTAATAACAGGAAAGTAAATTAACAAATTTTATTATTTTCATACAATACAAGAACAGAGGGGGAAAATTAATTTAAAATATGAGCTCTAATGGGAATATAACTTGTTTAATGTGAAAGTGTGTGAGTGTGTATGGGTGAGTTTGAATTACATAATTACAAAAGCGCTGGTTTAAGTTAAGAAAAATTAGTTGAGTATTATTTCTTTACAGCATTTGTTTTAGTGTTCAACAGTTTAATTATCAATAATGTTTTGAAAGTTGTAGTCAGAATAAAGCATGTACACTGTCAATGTTAAAATAGTAAAAGTATAAAAGAGGAGTAATTTTGTCATTGTCGTTGAAATGCAACAGTAAAACTAAATTATGAATAAACACGAGTTTGTTTGAGTATAGTAGAGCGAAGTAGTCATTTCAAACAACCAATTCTGTTCTCCTAGTTCGCTGAAACGAACCTTGGTAATTTTCTTATTACAGTTGGTAACAAGATGGCGCTCGAAGAATTCAGTTAATAAATAGTGAACAGTAACCTATTATCGAGAAAGATAAATATCAATAAACGATATATCACATTTGGCGCCCGAACAGGGACGATTTATATAATAATATTATATAAATATAAGCCTACGGGGAGAACAGAATGGTTGTTTAAGGTAAAATAAATTTTTTTTTATATACGTAAAATAGACGCAAGTATGGGGTTATGTTTTGATAGGGTTATGTATGTAGTGACTTATTTGTCGAATTATATAAGGAGTATTATGAGGTAATATACATAATAATTGGTATGTATGATAATGATTAAATAGTATAAAGAGTATTATAATAAAATCTTTTAAAATGGCTGAGATACAAGATAATGATTTAATCAAGATGATGAAATTGCTGTTTAATGAACAAAAAAACGAAATCAATGAAAAGTTTGATATTCAAAAGAATAGTCTTGAGGAGTTAAAACACCAGAATAAAGAGTTGAAACATGAGATACAAGAAATGAATAAACATTTAGAAAGCACTAACGAAATAATAAGAAACAGTTTAAATAAGTTAGAACAGAAGTTCGAGAAATTAGGTAACAATGTTTTAAGTAAGACAAAATGTAAAAATGACGAAATAGTAGACAATTTTGAGAGTATAGTGGGGGTGAAGAATAATGATGAAAATATAATAACAAATAGTGCTGATGAAGTTTTAGAATGCGATAATGAAATGTTAATGAGTGTTTATGAAATAGAAAGAGAGTGGAAAAATAATGTAGTAATTGAATGGGGACAGAGGGTAAATTTTCCCCTTATTGTTTATAATGATGATGATGATTTAATGTTGTTTTTTCAGGGCAAGAGACCCTTATTGTTAAATGAAGTAATGTTGTATAATGTTGTACCCTCTGTCCGGAATAATTGTGAGAGTGTGATGTGGTGTTATGAAGAGAGAGAGGTAAATAGAGAATGGTATGTAACAGAATTGTATAATTTGAATAGAAAGTATGATGAATGGAAAGAAGGCTTAGAAATATATTTGAATAATAATGATTACAATGATTTGATAAAAATAATTAGACCGATAGTGACTGAATGTAATGACGGAGACGTAACAAAAATACTTAACGTAGACTGGTTTAATGAGTATTCTGGTAAAATGAGTGAATTTGGTTGTTCTGGTTATGACACACAAAGTAACCATTTGTTTGTAAATAAAAAGCAACAGTGTTATATAAAACCAAGGTTGATTTGGGACGATGGAGGGTAGACTGTAAGACAATAAAAGACAATTAAACATTTTGTTTTATGGTTGTTTGACATGGCAGATTTGGACATGAAGTGAGATACACTTGAACAGTTTTGACGCAGATTTTGTAAATAATATTGAATTCATGTGTGTATTGTGAAATGTTAGATAAGTAATGTGTATGTTTTAGAAAATGTTGTATTAATAATAATAATATTATTAATATTTTAGCACTCTAATTAAATAACAAAATAATTATGAAGACAATAGTTAATGATTTGTAGAATGTTGATAATAATTGAAATATGTTATTTTAATAATCAATTGAATTAAATAAGTAGAGATGTTTAGATATTGTGATTGAATATTATGTGTTTGAATTTTATAAGGAATTTAAATTGTGTGATGAGATTTTAATTTAATAATCATGAATAAATAAATGAATGTTAAATGGTTTATTTTGTGGAATTTTGTGGAACATAATGGTTAAAAATATATGTTAATAATAAATTTAGAATTTTTGAAAATCTGATTACAACACAGGATAAATTCATCATGATGATAAATAAAAACAGTTAATGAAAAATTTTAAATAATAATGTTTACAAATTTTATATAAATTATTTAAAAGAGAATTGTTTGTTCAAGGTATATTTGTGTATTGTGTTATGTGATGTATTATAACAGTGTAGTGTGGAACTGCTATGGGGGAAGGTTGTAGATTTTGTATTTAATATTTTATGTTAATAATGGTTAAGCTTCCATATAAAGTGGGTTAAAACTCCATCTAAATTAATATTGTCATTTAAATATAAATTCGTAAATTTAATTTTACTTGTGATTCCCCAACTTTTCGGGCGGTCACGGCCTCACCGAACCCTGACCGTGGAATTGGTTTAGCTTTAACAGCTATGGTTGGGGCACATTACGATTACGCGCTGACCATAACTGGCCATAGCTGTTATCGTTGTAAAGGTGCATTTTGAAATTGATGGGGGGTAATAAAAGGGGAATCACCAAACTATGGAACAGCGGCTGCCACTCTGTTCGAGAAGGAACAGCAGAGCCAGGTGGTAGATCCGTTTAAGGGTGTATAATTATTAACGAGAACATGTTGATGTTCAACAAGTTTAAACTTAACAGCGGAAGCAGAGACACGGAGAGGTAAAAAACCTGCTCCAAAATATACAGTCTCTGTGGAAGCGAAAAGGCGCCACAGTCTTCCATAATTCTGAAATAGTGTGTGTGGCTGGGAGGTTATCCAAGGGGATAACGTATTAAAAATTTGATATATTTTAATTAATAATGATGATTTGCTACTCAATAATTTTGTTTGAATTTAAAAAATAGATGCACTAAATACTTCTTATATTGTGTTATTATGTCTTATTGTGTTGATTGCATTAGTATGTTAGGAATAAGTATTATAAAAATATAATAATATGTTTTCAATGTGTTTATAGATTTAAAAATAAAATGAAAAATAGTTGTGATAGGTAAAATTTTCAATGGGTTGTAAAAGATAGAAGTGGGTGATAGTAATTGTTTGAATAAAATGTTTGAATCAGTTCAAGTTGAATTTTGTGGGACATAGATTTGTCCAAATCGAAGTAAAAGTTAAAGTAATAGTGGAAATGAAAATAATGCAATGTTGTATTGAGTTAGTATATGTTATAGAATTTTGAGAAGTATAAGTGGAGACACAGTAGTTATGGAGATTTTATGTAGAGTTTTGAGCGATATATTGTTTATTTTGTTGATGTTAATTTGTTGTAATTGTAGTGAGGTTATGAGATTGAGATTTTTTGGGGATGGTAATTTTGTAGTAGTGGTAGTGTATTTGGGGAGTCCGCAACAAGGGTTGGGACGGGATAGGGACCGATTGGCGCCGGAAAGGGTTACCTAGGGTGAGTCCAGGGACCAACATAAGGGAATGAGTTTTGGGAAGGACACACGTATCCTATGTACAAAGGGTTAGAGAGTATTTTTTTTTTTATATAAGAGTAGAAGGTGGCGATTGGAGTTAAAATAGTAAGTAGTTAGAGGTAGAGAAGGGTTAGTAAAATTTTGATAGTGGGGTGTCATACTAGTTAGAGATTTTGTAAGGGAGCATTAGAGTAATAAAAGGGGTAAGATTATGAGTAAATGCCAAATGGATGAAGTAAATTATAATGAAATAATGAATAACATAGAATCACCCAAAGTAATGAAATGGAATAATGATGGCCATAATTGAAAAAAAAATAAAAATAAAATAAAATAATTTTTGTAATTTTGAGAATAGCATTAATAAGAGTAAATCAAGTTTAAAAGTAATTTTTTGATTTTATATGTCAATTTAATGATGTAAAGTGTGTAACATTTTAATTGTAAGTTGTTTATTTTAAAATGAATTATTAATGTCCTGTGTTTTCTTATGTTAAGTTATGTTAGGTATTCTGATATATACATGTTAGTAATAAGTGAGTAAAAACAAAACCAGTGCTTCTTAGCGCAAACCAGCACTGCTAGGGGGGAACAGATCAGTTGGGGATATGGTGTTGTATAAGGCCACTATTTAGTATTTTGATTTGTTGTTTCAGTGTTTGGTGATGCTGTGGCGGCGGACCTGAGCTGGCCTGCGCGTCAGGGCAGGGGCGTTGAGTATCTGTCTGACTCTACGGTGTTGGGATCTCGAGAGAGAAGTCCAGTATTGTCATGCAGATGCGGTCACAGTCACCAGACCAAGGGTGAGTTGATTATATTTTTGTAAACCGTAAAGGGGGTTGTGGCGACATATCCTGGCTGATCCCTCTAGCAAGTATGAATGTGTCAATGAGATTTTTTATGCTTCGGCATAAAATATCTCATTGAGGGGGTATTGTAGCGGGGCAAGTTTATATTTTATTGATAATAAATAACATATTTTGTATTTTTTTTATAAATAAATAATAATAACTTTATCCCTTGTTGAGTGATAAGGACAGAAATTATAAATTTTATAACCGAGAGGTAAATTTGTTATTTTGAAACGAAAACAACCGTGGCAACATTGACTGTGCAGAATTGTTTAACAATGTTTTGTAAAACCAGTATGAACGTATTTGATAGCCGACAAGCTGTACCAAGGTCAACAAATGACGAAAACAACAGTAAACAAATTATATAACCAACATCAGGCGATGCGTTGCGTCAGCAAATTACATAACAACTGTGTGTCATCGGTTCGTCAGAGCCTATCCTGGGTGTGTCACGCCAGCAACTGTGTGACGCACCGAACAGAACAAAGTAGTCAGCTATCAACATCTCAGCGGACCAGACGCTAACCACTGTGCGTCTGCCCGGCTCTCGCCGGTTTTCGGGCGAAGTTATTGTGTTCGCCGATGCGCCCGCATACAATAAAGAATGTAAAAATTTTTAAGATTTGATCATCTAAAACAGTATTTTTGAAACCGAATAGATACAGTGAGAAATTAATAAGTAAATAATCATGTGACAGTTCGGCAATAAATCAGTGTGTGTATACGAGAAGACATTGAAGGAGGGTACCTTCAACGTAATAACAGGAAAGTAAATTAACAAATTTTATTATTTTCATACAATACAAGAACAGAGGGGGAAAATTAATTTAAAATATGAGCTCTAATGGGAATATAACTTGTTTAATGTGAAAGTGTGTGAGTGTGTATGGGTGAGTTTGAATTACATAATTACAAAAGCGCTGGTTTAAGTTAAGAAAAATTAGTTGAGTATTATTTCTTTACAGCATTTGTTTTAGTGTTCAACAGTTTAATTATCAATAATGTTTTGAAAGTTGTAGTCAGAATAAAGCATGTACACTGTCAATGTTAAAATAGTAAAAGTATAAAAGAGGAGTAATTTTGTCATTGTCGTTGAAATGCAACAGTAAAACTAAATTATGAATAAACACGAGTTTGTTTGAGTATAGTAGAGCGAAGTAGTCATTTCAAACAACCAATTCTGTTCTCCTAGTTCGCTGAAACGAACCTTGGTAATTTTCTTATTACAGTTGGTAACAAGATGGCGCTCGAAGAATTCAGTTAATAAATAGTGAACAGTAACCTATTATCGAGAAAGATAAATATCAATAAACGATATATCACACCTTCACTTTCTTTTATTTGAATCGTATTTATATCTTCTCTATGTAATCATCTCCCTTGTTTATTTAGTTCCCTAATTCCCTAACATAAGTTTAGCTGGGGCAGTTTAGAGCGGCTCACTTTGGCTATTCAACTCTACTGGCCATACTAACTTCAATAAATATGGAGGCAAATCATCTCCTTCAATAATAATAAATGATTGCTGGCATTACTCATCAGTCAATTCATCTCAAATCATCAAAAATAATAATAGTGGTCGTTCTTCCGAGAAATAATAAATATCCTTGGGATTAATTCACGCATCTGCGGTTTATACATTGTTATTCTCTCTTTTCTTGATTCAACTTAACTATATACTTCACATATTATAGGGATAGTTTGTTTTACACTTCCTCACTGGTATACTCTCATGATTATCTTCGTTAGTATATTATTTTTCATTCTTCTTTATCATTGATTAATCTCTTCATTTTGTTGTCACTTTGAATGTCGTCTCGTCATATTCTTCATCTCAGGTTTCATTCTTCTAGATATAATTCATAAGTACATTTGTTTTTCTTCTTCTTCATGGTTTTTATTTGGTATTTATATTCCATGTGGTATTGGCTTTTGCTCTAGTAACATACACTAGAAACAATGTGGTTGTGTGTGGTGGTTTGTCTACATTAATACATTACTTTGGTTTTATTTTTTCCAACTTCTCATTTGTTCCTTCTTCCTTCTTCAATAGTACGGGTATGATGTTCTTGTTACTTGTTGACGTGGCTCTTGGAAATATTTGTGCCATGATCTAGGGTGTCGATCTCGTAAATTATTCTTTAGTCTAGTACGGGTAAGGTGTTCATTTACTTGTTGACTTGGCTCTTGGAAATCATAATATTTTTATATTAGTGCCTTGGATCTTATTTGTCTGTCTCGTATATTATTCCTTTTTTGTTTATATTAGTACGTTATTATTAATAAATACAATGTTCTGAATCCTTTACATTAATTCTCTTGGAGCATGTTTTCTCACATTATAAAATTACAATATATTCAGTGTTCAATACATAATTATATAGTTACTTCTCATTTAATATACACATAATAATTTTCATAATAGTAACACATCCTTTTTTCTTTAGTCAACATCTATTTTTATAATCATATTTTCATTTTTCACTCTTAAATAACAATAATCTTCATGGCCACTTTTAATTTTTCATCTTGATATAGTCAACAGTTATATTCATAATTATACCTTCATTTTTCATAACAAATATTTTCATCCTTTATATAAATTCAATAATAAAATAATCCTTATCGCTATCTTTTCACTTTTGGTCCCATATTTTAATTGTCAATATATTTTTTCATTGAAGTTTGATTATAGGTACCCTTTATCTTTTTTGTAATAGGGTTCTGCAATTCATATGTGTTGTGTAGATTGTTTTTAGTCACAGTATACGGTCCGGTATATAGCAGTAGCAGCTTCTTTGCAATGCCCTCGATAGTACTTGGGAGTTCTCGATTTTTGATAAGCACTTGGTCTCCCACTTCATATTTGATAATTTTGGGTTGCAACTTTTTGTACTTAAGCCTCAGTTTATTAGCTCTTTCAACTGCATTATTATAGAATCTTGTTCTGTTAAATTTGACCTCGGCACTGATTGGAAAATTAATGATCTCTGTGATCTCCCGGGGTGGTCTTTTCTCGTACATAGCCATGTATGGTGTTTCGTCAGTTGATTGATGGTAGGCTAGATTTAGGAAGTCTTCAGCCGGGGATAAATACTCCTCCCACTTCCTCTGCTGGCTGTGACAGTAGGTTCTTAAAATCCTTCCTACTTCTCTCAACACTCTCTCAGCAGGGTTGCTGTTGGGGTGATACACCGATGTCTTGTATGTTTTTATTCCCATATGGATCAGTGTTTCCCGCCACTTTCGTCCTCGGAATTGCGTTCCATGGTCTGTAATTATCATCGATGGTTTACCCACTTCGGGTATATACTTATTTATGACTAATTCCAGTATTTTACTTGTCGTTACTCGATTGAGTGGGTACAGCTTAGTATATTTGGTGTAGTGATCAAATATTATGATGATATACTTATATTGGTGTCTCCCACCACTCCATGGAAATGGTCCACAAATGTCCAAGAAAATTTTTTCTAGTCTTGCTGTTGATGTAATCGGTATCATAACTCCTTCTCGCTTCTCATTTCTGCATTTTGCCAGTTGACAAATATTACAATTCTGGACATATTTTCTGACTCTTCTACTCATGTCCTTGAAATGCACATGCTCCTGCAATGCCTTTACGACCTTCACTGCGCCCATATGACCATAGCGTATGTGGTAGTCGATGGTCAATTCTTTTTCTAGGGCTTTTGGGATAACTACCTTCCATCTCTCATCACCTTTATTGTGTTTGGTGAATAACAACTGATTATGAGTACAGTAGTAATGGTTTATGTTTGCATCATTGTTGGCTAGTTTTTGGATAATCAATGATATTTTGGGACCTTGTTGTTGATGATTGGTTATATCAGATAATATGTTAGTGAGTTCAGATTTACTCTTCAGTAGGTGGTAGACTCTCGCAATGGTTTCCCTCTCTCCTTCAAATGTTTGGGCGTCAATGTTTATCCGGGACAACACGTCTGCAGCTGTGTTGCTTTTTCCGGGTACGTACTCCCACTGTATGTTGTATTCTTGAAGTGTAAGAGTCCATCTCGTCAATCTGCCGTGTTTTAACTTGCAGTTTTTAAGAAATGAAATAGATTTGTGATCTGTCCTCACTGTTACTGTATATCCTAAAATAAAAGTCCTAAATTTTTCGCATGCAAACACTATACTCAATAATTCCTTTTCCGTTGTATGGTAGTTACGTTCGCATTTGTTTAAAGTACGGCTTGCGAAACTGATCACTTGATGATTCCCGTCTTGGTCTTCTTGATAGAGTACAGAACCAAGGCTTAGGTCGCTAGCGTCACAGTTCATGAAAAACTGTTTCTCGAAATTGGGGTGATGCAGCATAACAGTTTCCAGAAACTTATCTTTAATCAATTCAAATGTAGAATCTTGATCTGATCCCCACTTCCATTTTTCCTTCGATGATAGCTGTGCTGAAAATCGAGCTGTCAGTTCAGAATAATTATTTTGAAATTTCCGATAATAATTGCAGATTCCGAGGAACGATTGCAGTTGCTTTTTGTTCTTCGGGACGGGGAAACGCTGAATTGCCTCCATTTTCTCCTGGGATGGTGTAATTCCGTATTCTGACAAGTTAAACCCCAAGAATTGCACTTCCTTTGCGATTAATTGTGATTTATCTAATTTTAATGTAATGTGGTTGTCTTCCAATTTTTGCAATACTTGTGCCACCCGGTCACAGTGCTCCTCCCAATTGTTAGAGGCGATCAAGAGGTCGTCGACATAAACTGTCGTAAACTGTAGTGTGTTGTGGCCCAGTATCTCGTCCATACATTTGACGAATATTGCCACTGAGTTCACTAAACCGAATGGTAATCTCTTAAAATGGTAATTTCGGCCTTCAAAGATAAAAGCAGTGTACTTTCTACTGTTCGGATGCAGTTCGACCTGCCAATATCCGCATACCGTATCCCATATACTGTAAAATTTTGTACCATAAAATTTCTTTAGTATTTCATCGATTTCTCCAGGCGATGTCCTGTCATTAATTATGGTCTTGTTGAGTTCACGAGCATCTAAACAAATTCTTACTGCACCATTCTTCTTTGGTACAGCGACAATAGGGTTGGTGTATGGTGAATTGCTTACTTCTATTATATCATTTTCTATCAAACGTTGAATTTCCTCTCTTACAGCTTCTTTTAGTGAAAAGGCGATAGGGTAAGATTTCCGCTTGAACTCTGTCTGGTCTTTGAATTTTAATTCACATTGGAAATTCTTTATTTTCCCAGGCGTATCAGAAAATACGTGGCGATATTGGTAGTATATATCGATTAGCTGGTCCCGTTGTTCCCAAGTTAACTCTTGGCTATTCTGGCTAGTTTTAAATTCTCGGATGTCATTAATTTTCTCCAACCATAAAGCTTCCTCTGGACTGTTGTGTAGTCCCTGGTTGATGGCGCCTTCTTGGTGTTCACGGCCTTCCCTGATGTAATATATTACATGTTCCGAGGGTGCCTTCCTGCATTCTGTTAAATTGGCGGTCCACTCAGCTTCTTCTGTCTTCATCATCACCGTATTTGTATCCATATTAATTATTGCTGTGTATTTTCTTAATATATCACAACCAATGAGTAGAGTGAACGGTAGCCCACTGGCTACTAGGAATACCATCTGTATTGTTTTCCCATTGCTTGATACATCTAGTTGTACCTGTTGTCGGATAGTCTTATTCTGACGTCCGGTAGCTCCGATGAGAATTATGTTGCTAATTGGCAATGTTGGTATGGTAGCTTTATTCTCCGATTGGATTCTGTCCAATTCCATCTTGTCGATTAATGATACGTTGGCACCGGTATCTATCATTGCTGTGGCATCGGTGTTGTTGACTTTCACGGATATATACGCAATTTCACTGTTGCTTGTATCGCCGATAATACTTTCCTTCTCTTCCATCAAATCCTTTCTTATATTTTTTAGGTAATTGTTGTATATTTTGCGATGATTCGAAGGTTTTGCCAAAACATCAGACCCAATAGTCCGGTTCAGTGAGGGTGATCTTGGGCTTTTCACTGCCGGTTGGTGTTTAAATTCAGGTCACCGTTTTCGTGTCTGTCTTGAGACGTTGAAGCTACGGGCTCCTGATTTCCAGGTCCATGTCCGTTATGGTATACTTCTGTAGTCTGCGTGGCTGTTCTATGACCTCCACTGCTGTCACTTCCATTTGATCGATAGCCGGACTCTCTTTCATCTCTGTCACTATTACTGGAGTGATTGTGCTGGTTTGGGAAACTCCTCCGTCCTTGATAATAGTTTCTACGGTTTCCACCTCGGCTGGCATGGGTATAGTGTACCCTGCGAAAATGACTGTTATTCTGATGACCATTACCTTGTCGTGGTTGGTGATTAGGAGATTGGTTTTGATACGGCCTGTAGTAGTTATTACCTCTTTGGTAATGCGTATCTCTCTGGTATCCACCTGGACGATGGTTATTATAGTTTCCTCTATTTATGTTGTTGCCACCTCCGTCTTGGCGTGGTATTGGTTGATTTTGGAATCTTGGTGGGTTATTAAAATTTCTTCCTGGACTATTATTGTTATTGTGAATGGTGGGGTTATTGTTTCCAGGCCCTCCTCGATCGTATGTTTGGCTAGGTACTTGTCGATTCCGTTGATAATATCTTTCTCTTTCGTGGCTTTCGAGTAGGTCGCACATTCCTTGAATTGTTTTTATCTGCGCATTTAATCTCCCCTGCGAGATACCCTGATTAAAATGGTAGGCCAGTTTTGTAACCAGGCATTCTTCTGGGATTGCAGGTTCCAGATTCCTTGCCAGGCAAATTTTTCCTAAGAAGTAGGTTGTCATCGATTGCCTTCCATTCACATTGAACTTTCCGTTGGTAATGTCGTCCCTTATGATGTTTTGTGTGGCTTCCGACCAATACTTTTGTTTGAATGCCGTCTTGAAAGTGTCATAACTACCCACTTCGTGACGGGTTGCTGTCCACCAGTTGTCGAATGTGTTTTTAAACGATTCATCCAACATACCTTTAATGATAGACCATCTGTTTTCACGGTTTCTTTGTATTATTTCTTCTATCCTCTCTAGGAATTCTAGGGGATTTTTAGAATAGGTCCGGAAATCAATCTGGTCCCTTCCTTCTAAGTGATTCAAACCGGATAGGAAGTTTGGTATTGTTTGCAGACGATGCATTTCGTCTCGGAGGTCGTCCAATTCTCTCCGTTGACGTTCTGTTAATTGTGTTTTGTCATCATGCACTTGCTGCTTAATGGCGTCTACCTTTCCAGAAACTTCTTCGCATTTTTCTTTTAATGTTGACTGCGCTGCCTTCATTTTGGTTTGTTCTTGCGCTATCACACCTAGTTGTGTACCGTGGGTTTTCTCCACATCACTAATGCGCTCGTTGAGGTCCATTTCTGTCTGTATTAGTTTCAGGCTGGTATTTTCTCCTTCTTTCCGCACTTCAGACATCTCGACATTAATTTCCGTCGTTAATATGGCCATTTGTTTTTCGATTTCCTCAACACTTTCTCCCAATCTTCTCTCAATCATTTCCACCGTATCCTTAGCGGTCTCTTCCATCTTGTCATTGTTGACACTTATCTGTTGCCATATACTTTCGTGGTCAGCTTGTATAGTTTCAACATCTCGATTAAATTTAGCGTTGATTTCATCAATCTTTTGGTTGGTCTGATCAATCTTTACTCCCAACTCTGCCGATAAATCTTCTTTCATTATGGCCATTTTCTTCTCCAACAATTCTTCGGTTTTCCTTTGCCCATCCTCCATCCTCCTGTTCGTCTCGTTTATCTGGTTATTAAATTCTTCTTTTAGTAACTCCATATTTTTTCGACTCTCCTTCTGGCCTTCTTCTATTTTTTGGTTTGTGGATCGGTTGGCTTCTTCTATTTTACTGTTCAAATCAGCCTTCAAATTTTGACTGTCCTCCTTGGTGGATCGACTAGCTTCTTCTATTTTCCTGATCAATTCTTCCCTTGTGGACTGGTTCTCCTCCTTAGTGGATTTCAGGCCTTCCTTCAGTGACTCTATGGATTCGCCCATTTTCTTACTTAACTCCTCCTTATTAGATCTACTGTCTTCCTTCAATGCCTCCATCATTCTTTTCATCCATTCCTGCAACGCTGACTCTCCTATTGACATCGTTTTTTCAGGCTGGTTTGTTTCCGGTGGAGCTTCTTGAATCATCACTTCCGGTTCCTCCATAGGCTGCTGAACCCCCTCCGCTGGTTCAATTGGTTTGTCCTTTACTTCTAGTAAAACTTCTTCCACGTCTTCTGTCGACATGGCCTCCTTTTCTTCCCTTCTGGCCTCCTTCTCCACTTCGGTTGCCCTCTTTCTCGACGTTGATCTCGATTTTAATCTGTCGGTGTACATCGTGATATACTGGTAATGTACCTGCTGTCTTTTCACGAATTGGGGTGATTAGGTTACTAGTTATGGTGTATTTTCCCTAAATCGTGCTCAGACGTTGGGCGCCAATCTATAATGTAAAATTATAGATATAGATATATTCTGATAAGTAGTTGTGTGATTATAGATTCGTAGATATATGAATAATATTTTATAACTTTTCTTTTTAGCGGATCCTCACTCACTTCTGCCACACTGTTGGGCTAGCCAATCTATAATGTAAAATTATAGATATAAGATATAAGATAATATTTTATAATTCTTCTTAGTGTGGTGTAGTCGTGTGAGTGCAGATACGCACCGGTATCTACGATAATGTTGTTTCTTAAAAGATGTAATTGTAACTATTAAGGTTATTAGTGTTATTGTATTGTTTTTAATGGGTGCGTAATAATAGTCCACTTCTTTTATTTAAAATGGTTCGCGCACTCTGTTGTATACCTCCCTCACTTACCACACGTGAATACTTCAGTCCTGTTCAGTGATGTTTTTTCTGAAATACATGCACTTTATATACAAGTAAATATTCAGATCGAATATTTAATATAGTATCACACACAAAATAAATGAAGTAATATCTAATTATTATTCTGAATTATTGTTAGATCTTTTTAAACTCTTCCGCCACCTGTGGTAGAACTGATTAAAAAATAAATGAACTTATTTAGAATAGAAATGATACTCTTTTCACTGGTAATAAAAGTGGAGGTTTATTAACAATTTAATAAATAATAAACTCTTTGACAATTAATAATCAAAAACTAACAACCTTTTAAATAATGATTACAATTAAAAAATTCAAATAAGACTCTGTCCAATCTCAAGGCTGGTAGACCTGTTATTGGTACAATAATTTAACTTCAAGAGGTTATGTTATTTTGTTTCAGTGAATTACCATATTTCGTAAGGTTCTTTTAGGTAACATGATACCAGCCACAAGATGTAATATAAATAATGATATAAAATTAACAATAATTAATAATAAGCGAACAAATATAGAAATCAAAAATTGATACCATATGTCTGATATTTATGGTACTATCGTACGCGGGAATGCGCACGCATCTTATAATACTCGTTTACAATTATCAAGCTGGATGACTTGTACAGTAGTTAAAAATGTATTACTTTCTTTTAATAATTCGTTTTAAAAATTATCTATTCACAAGAGAAAAATTTATCAAAAAACTCTTGTTAGTATTTCTATCTGATTTGGATGTTACTTGAGAACAGATCGGTAATATTGAAATTATCAAGTTACCGTGACGATTCTGAGGTTAGTTATAACCGGTATTGTTACAATGGATAAGTATTTCTTAATAGTTATTATTTCTTAATCTATACATATAAACACATCATTCGTAATACTTTGATATGCTATTATCAGAATTACATTTATTTATACGGTATGAAAGTTAATAACGTATATTTCAAAACATCGAAAAAATCAAGAAAAAATAAGTTTAGTCAAATGAGTGACTAAATATTCTTGTATTCAGTAATAATTATTTCAAACATGATATTTTAAGTTATTATAAATAATTAAAATATTTTTCATAATATTTTAATAATTGTGAATTAATTTTTTCTTTAATTCTGATAATTTAATCATAGTTTTTAATACTTCGCCTTATTTGACTTGCGTAGTATCAAAAATTAGTTGGTTACGAAGTTATTATTTTTGTTCAGTATTATTTAAATAAAATTGTACTCCCTGTTTCTTATTTATCACAGCACTCGCAAGTACGGTTGACATTATACACTAACCGTACTCGTTTAATTAAATAACTCCGCACTTTTCACTCGTATATATTGGCGTAGTGTAAGGTTATGTATGTTGGTCACTTAATGCAAATGTCGCGCACAAATTCAAAAAATAAAAACTTCTTCATGTTGTCGAGTGGCGTGACCTGTCCGTCGAAAAGCTAGATGTGAACTGTAATGCTTCCTCTCAGCGTCTCCTGTTAGTCTGCCGAAATTCATTCATTCTATTGGTTGGAAACATTATACTCTCTGACCCAAAAGCCTTTGTTTTATTAAAATATTTAATTTTTTGACAAAATCGAGTTTGGTGTTGAGGCTTTTTGACGTCAGCACTGGTACAAAAATTTAACTGAAAAGTTTAAAATTACTATAACTTTCTTAATTTACGTCCTATCGTTAAATGGTTGATGTCAGTGAATTGCGGACATTCTGCTTGTTAATTTAAGTCTAAGAATGGTTATTTTCCATCCATCACTCCTATCACAATAACGATTTTATTTATTATTTCTGGTGTATCTTATTTTTATAAGTCTGTTACACCAGATTTTACTTAATTATAATAAAACACTTCTTAAATAAACATTTTGAGTCCATATCTCAATTGGTTTGATTTACAATTTGGGAATAATTGTTCCCTACACAAAATCTCGTTATGGCGTCATTAAGCATCCATGTTTGTTTTTCCATAAATATGCTTAGAACTAATTTTTCTTATTTAACACGGTAATATTACAATCTAATAATACTAGTAAAGTTTATTTACACAATTTTACATTAGAATATTTGTATATGACTGTGGTTAACCTACTATTTACACATTTTCAGTCCTCTTCTATCTCTCTTATACAATTTTTTCACCTTATTTTTGGTTTTCTCTATATAAATCATATCATGTAATGATTGTAATTAGTGTACACACATAGTACCTAATTTATTATATACAATGGTTATCTTTTAATTAGTTCAGAACCCTTCAATTTTTCAGTAATGGCTCTGTTTATGTTGTGTCATATCATAGTAGGCATTTATTTTTGTTAATACAATAACTAAATTGTTATTGTTCTACTTGGTTTGGATTTCCAAAGTAGCATTAGATATTATTCTAACTCTTGCTAATGATTTCATTTACTTTGCACGAGTTTATATGTTATATTTTTCATAAGTAACTTGCTTGTCATGGTTTGTTTACATTTGGGTTTCTTCATAATAGTCATTTGGTTTTTAATTGTTTGTATATAAAATGACTGTTTTTATGGTCATAATCTGTTCTCAAAGTAGCATTGGGATTTCCTCTCACTAGTGGTAATAACTTTAATAATCTGTGTTCAATATTTGATACAGTATTTTTCTTAACTAATTAGCTATACAATGGTTCAGCTTACTTCTGGTCATATGTACATAGTTAGTTAGTTTACAATATTTTAGTTAAAATATTGTTCTTATTATGTTCAGAATCTGTTCTCAATGTATTATCAGATATTTATCTCACTACTGGTAATACTCTTATTAACATTGGTATTGGTTTTGATACTGTACTTTGCCTAACTAAATTGGCATACTTGTTCCATCTCTGTTATCTCTGTGCCATTATGTTTGACTTGTTCTATTTGCATTGTTTTGCAATATAATACATTGTCTCTTAAGATTTATTATTATTTATAATAAATTCTTGTTTGATAACATAGTTGATGATCATTTATTTATACTAATATGTATCATTTTCTGTTGAAATAGGTGTCTTCCCTATGGGTTGTGTAACAATGTACCATCTGTTTTAGTGCAGTATTTTTCTACTACTAAACTGACTTCACTATGGTATCTTACTATAATACTTTAACTATTTTGTTACACATGTTTATACAACTCCTTCTTAAACACTAACACAAATCTTTTTTGTATTATTTACAATATTTTTCTGGTCATTGGTTAAATTTAATTTCCTGTCATTGTTTGATACATAACAAATGTTTTTTATTTGTTGTCAGTTCTCTATGAACAATAACTTAATTGTTCTATTTTGTTCTATTCTGGTGGTCTTATGATTATGTGTATTGATCACAATTTTATTAAATTAGTCACACTCATTGTCTGTGTTTATTTGACTATTTTAATTCTTGTTGTTTCATCATGAAATTAACATATTTTCTCACACTGTAAACTTCATCACTGTAATTGTTTGTGTGGTTTATTCATTTGAAATTAGTTAATTATTCACAGGTTTCACATTTATATTAAGTACACACTGTAATTGTTTGTGGTTCCTTAAACGTTAAAACACTGGTTTTCTTTTCACATTTATAATCATCATTTCTTTTGTCACTTATATAGTCTTTAGTATACGTGGTTTATGTTGAATCCTTATATCTTCTGTCCATCTTCTTTCTTCTTCTTGGTGCTCTTCCTGGTCCTTCTTCTTCAAATATTTTCATTGTAGTCGCTATTTTTATTTATCTCCTTTGCTGTTGGAGTTTGTTGGTCCTTGTTTCGTTGGTTCCCCTCACTGTTGGATCCTATTGGGTCTGGTTACTGATATTTTGTCTTGGCTCGTGGCATTTTCTTTCTTCATTTTGTATTTGATGTTGCTATGTTAATATTCTCTTCTTCATCGTTGGATTTTTTATTAATATATTTGTAGATACACACTTTTATACACTTAGGTTTATTTATCTAGACATACTTCCATGCTTTTCTCTTACTTGACGTTACATTAATTTATATTATGTAACTACCATATTTGGTACTGTTACAATATATATTGTAACGCAACAGAAATGGTAGCATCCGTGTTACATAAAAACAAGGTTAACAGAATAATAAACAAGTCAATATCTAACCCCATGATAGAACAAAGATCTAATAATTACATTTATAATTATAGATAAAGGTAAATAAGGATGCAAGGTAGTATTAACAAGAATAAACGAACCTGTAAGTTAGATAATAGTTGATGATATATGTTTAGTGAAGAGCAAACAAAAAATGAAACAATAATTTACTTTATAGTAATAGCAGATAAGAATTTTGAGTTAAGAGATATTATTTTGTGACAATAAATGTTATGATAAAGTTTATGTTATGTTATACCAAATATGTGTTGAGTTAATGAAAGATAATGAAACAAGATGTATTATTCAATGACTGTTGTAGAATGAAGTGTGAAGCAGCTAATTAACGTTAATAGATTTGAATTTTCTGATATGTGATCCATAGGTCAAGATAAAATTGTTATTAGATATGGAAAAAATAATTGTTTATGTAAATGTTAATAGTTAAGATTTGATTATATGTATGAATTTATGTAAAAGGGGCTATAGATGTTTACCAGTTATAAACACAGGTAGATCCGTTTACAATAAAAGGCCTAACAGCCAAAACCACTATATAACCACTCATAATATAAAGGTTAGGTACATCAATTAATAATAATTAATGAATACAATTTGAAGAGCTAGAAAAAAAAAACATTAAATTAATAATGATATATAATAAAATTTATACAAATTATGATAATGCCATAATGCCATGATATCGATTAATAACGTTTAATATCGAAAGGGTATTAAATATAAAAAAAAGAAAAAACAGGCTTATATCAAAAAACCAGCAGAATATGTGTAGAAAATAATAAACCAACTATCGGTAAAGTTACATTCCGATAGGATAGCAAATTGATAAGGAATAGACAAAAAATATATGAAATAAACACTATATTCAAAACATGTGGAAGGAAGAAAAATCATGTGTTGCTAGGGACGACAGGAAAAGAGGAAGTTGTTGATTTGACAATAATTGCTTTGATGATCTGAATGTGATGAGATTAATAAAAAACCAAGAAATATCTATTTAATTGGAATATACTAAATTAGTAAATACTATTATAAAATACAAAATACTAATGATAATATTTATGACTCTTGCCAGTATAAATTAACCAAACAAGACAATAGTATGAAATCGCAATAGGAAATAAATAACTGGATTCTACAAGGAAGGGCTTGAACTGTCCCATATCCGAAAGGAATTGACGATACATTAAAACAAATAGAAAGAGTCAAAAGTATCACAAATAATAATATACACTACACCAGAATTTATAACCTTTCAAATAAACGGAACATCACTAATTACTTCAACCGAGAGAAGAACGTATCTGGATCCAGGAGTTGCAGAAGAAGCATCAATCGGGCTGTAAATCAATCCAGGGAGCTGTATTTCCGAAGTGGACAGGACAAGAATTCTATTTATCAAACCGAAGAAAGAATATCGTACGGCATAATCGTACAGAACAGTAAATTTATCAATCAACCGCCTACACGATTTACTTCGTTCTAGTCTGGTAAATTATTATTATATTAATCATACTAACTACACAACACTTCAAATTTGTAAATCTTGCATTCTTATCTATGTATTTTTAATCTTCCCCACAGTTACAAGAACCTTCACACCCTGAATTAAATTAATTACAAATTAAAACACACTATATAACTGAATTTAAATAAAGGATCGGAATAATCAACAATCGATTCACGCAATCTATAGCCCAAGCATATGTTAGTTAGAACATATCTTATTCAATGTTAAAGAAGTAAACAAATAAAGAACCTTTGTATAATTGCAAAATCTTGTTATTTGGAGTATGATTTAATGAGTTGGGAATAAAAAGTAACTGAATAAGTATAGAATAATTGGTTAACATAAACAGTGAAATAACCTATAAGTTTCGTTGAGCCGATACTACAGCGCTTATAGCGGAATTATCTGACACCAAAGAGAGAGCGTAAAAATACAAAATTAGACATAATTCTCTTCAAGGTATAATAGGGTTGAACGAAATTACAGAATAACGCATTAATTATTTAAGTTTCAGGTACACTAACACTGATATTTTTTAGAGAGCTAAGTTAATATTAATTAATTACATCAATATATCCCACAACTCCAAATATCTCAGATATTTAAATAATTAAGTAAACTAAACGACCTAAGAGAGTAAAACAGGGGAACATACCCGTTCATAGCAACGAATAGGCTTACATTGCGTGAAAATAACGAGACGCTCGTACTCGTCCCATTACAAATTAATGAATTTAACAGTGGGGGCTTGAACCGTACGTACTCGGCTCGATACAAATTGACGCCGGCAACGTTGGGGCTGAACAACGAGAACCCCGCAACCGAAAGAGCCGAGGGTCTCGATACAAATTGGCGCTCAACCAGTGTAGGGCTTAAGTTAAGTAACTGTAACCATATTAATATTACTTAACCAGAGCAGGCAACTGTGGGAGAATAAACATGCATACCAGAGGTAGATCAAGGATTAGGGCAGGAGAAACGGAGAAGGAAATAGATGAACAAGAACAGGAAATAGAACTAATAACGGATAGTGAAATGGAACAACAGACAGTCGAAATAGCGGAACCTGAAATTATTATGGACAAGGAAAAGGGAGTAATTGAAGAAGTTGCCCAAGGGGACCAACCAGATAAATCCAACAAAAAGGAAGACATGAGTATGCAAGAGCTGTTGAGGATCATAATGGAAAGCAATAGACAAATGAAAGAGGAGATTAATGAAAACTCAAAGGAACAATTTAGGAAACAGGAAGAAAACTCAAAGAGACTGGAGGAAAAATTCGATAAAACAAATGAGGAAACTAAAGAAACATCAAAACAAATGAACGAAAGATTAAACCAAATTCACGAAAGGTTAGATAGGAATGATGAGGGTTTAAAACAAATGAAGGAAGATATCCTACAAATACATGAAGAGAATTTAAGGCAAATTAATGAAAAAATGGAAAATATCCACGGGACAATTAATCAAAAGGTAGACCAAAATAATGAGGAAAGAAAACTAGAAATAGCCAAAACAAATGAAGGGTTAGAAAAAACTAACGAAACAATAGTACAGGTTCGTGAAGAATTACAAAACAAAATTAGTGATATAAAAATTGAGAGTAAAACAATGGTCGAAGAAATCCAACAGGAAACTGTCGGAAAATATGAGCAAATTAAAAACGAAGTACATCAGGTACGGGAAGAGAATAAGGAAGGTATTACGCAAATACAGACAGACACGGGCGAACGACTCGAAAGAGTCTATGGCAATTTAAACAGTATGGAAGGTCAAATTAATACCAGTAAAAATAAAATAGAGGAAATTAGTAGACGTGAATTACAATTACAAGAAGAAGTAGATTCATGGCGGGATAGGACATGCCAACATAGTCATACAAATAACCACGAGAACCGGGAATCGATTAATTTTCGTAATTACAAGCGCAATCCGATGGAATTTTTAAAGAGATTGGAAGAGGTGATCGCAAGAAATAGAGAAAATCGCTGGAGTATTATACGCAGTATGATTGATGAAACGTTTAAAGATACTTATGATAATTGGTGGACAGCGGTGCGCCCGGATATACTGGACATGACTGAGTTCAAAAAACAGTTTAAAGAGCAATATTGGTCTGAATCGACCCAGAACATGATTAGGAATAATTTGAGTAACGGTCGATACGAAACAAATATAGGCCAGTCTCCTACTTCATACTTTCTCGGAAAAGTATGTATGGCGCGGAACTTAGAGCCCAGAATTCCCGAAGAATGTTTGGTGATACAACTATCCTACCATTACGAGGAAGGGATAAAAAATGCACGTATGTGTAGTCAAATCAAAACGATTCCAGCCATGGCCAAATTCTTGGAGAATTATGAGCACGAGAACCAATACCAAAGAAATAGAATGTTAAATTATAAATATCAGAAGTATAATAATAACGCGCCACCAATCAATTCTCATAATAATGATCACAATCGACCTGCGCAGAACGTTAATGCCAATAGAACACAAAATGGGCACGCGAATAATAATTCCAGGAACTATAATTATCGTGGCAATAATAATTATAATTACCGCGATAGTCGCAATAATAGAGGAGATGGGGACAGACGACCCAATAATTATAGGCATAACGTCAATTATATCTACTCCAGGCCTCAAGATGATCAGCGACGGTATTACCCAAGGAGTCACCGATATGACAACCATTATGACCAGTCCCGGCGTGAAGACAACTATCTACCTGAAGGAAATTATAGGATAGCGGAACCTAATACGGAGGATCGCACTGAAACCGTACAAAATCAACACAGTAATCAAAATGAAAATAGAGAAGAGGGGGTAAGCCCTCATTTAAACTAATAGAGGCAGTGAAAATTAATGAATACCCTTCACTGAACCGTAATCTTGGGGAACAGCGACTTATAAACAAAATTAAGAGTAATCGTGCAATAACCATAATTAATAACCACTATTTAAAGAATATCAGGGAAGAACGTAGTCTGGTGGTAGACGTGTGGGCCTCAGTGCCACGATACAGCAAAATTCTAAAAGACAGTAAGACCAACTTACAAAAAATTATTTGAAATAACTATTATATATATAAAACGAATTTAGTAAAAAAAAAATTACTAAATTCAAAAAGAAATATTATGAATAAATTCTAAAATATAATAAGAACAACTTATTACCAGTCTTGAAGAGAAAATATTTGGAATTTAAAAAGAATTTGAGTTGAATACTACCACTAAATTCTAAAATACAATAAGAACCACTTATTATCGATTTTGAAGAAAAAACACTTGTAAATAAAAGAGAATTTTTTGAACAATAAAATAAATAGAAAAAATGTGTCATTCAAAATGAAGTAAGTCTGAATTAAAATATAGTTATGAAGAAGATTACAGAAGAAAGCGAGAACTATTACTAAACGTCTACAAAGAAATAATGTGAATGATAAATAATGAAACCCCAAGATAAAAGTTTTTACCTCAAATCTACCTATGCAAAATAAAGAAAGAGAAAAATCATATGACCTAAAATACATACCACATTGCCAAATGAAGGAAACAACTTCAGTAAACGATTGAATGTAACCAATGTAATGTTAAAGAAGACAAGAAAGAAAGAGTATTTATGAACATAATTCATTGAAAAAATAAACAGCCAAAATAATGAAATACGATAAGAAGAAGAATAGTTGGGCTAAGGAATGTATTTAGTCAGAAATACAGTTATAATGATCATCACACAACAACTATTTAGAAAATATTGAGATCAGAGAAAAAACAAATGAAGAAGATACTTAGCATTACAATCACAACAAAAATGAAAACAAAAATGATTACAAATGATAACTGTCAAATTTAATATCAAGGAATGTTTAAGGAACTAAAATGGAATCACAAAATATGAAGGATAATAATGAAGAAATATAAAAGCAACAAAGAAAAAAATTTTTTCCCAAATATTTATTATTAAATAATTAAAGAGATTATTAGGAGATTATTATATTTTATAGGTGACTGTAGATGAATTCCAGCAGTACTATATTAAGATGTGGTGTGGGCAGCAGAGTATGAAGCCAAACAGTGCCTATCTGAACTGTACCAATGCATGTATTAGGGATTGTTAGGGAAATTAAATATTTAAGGAATATTAGAATAGTTGCAAGAATGACTTCAGTTTACAAAAGAGTAGGACAAAGAAAACAGAAAGAAATGAGTTGACAGAAGAATAATTGAGAAATACAGTGATTATAGTAATTATAAGTAGAAGAGATGTGAAACTAATGTATCATTGAATATTGTAGCCAACTATCAACAAATACTGTTTACAGAAATTAAAAATGATCAAGAATGTTAATTAAAATGATGAAATGTTATTAAATAAAAAAAAAAAAGTATTAATACTAGTCTAATGAAGTTACATTGAGAATCCCATCATCAACCATTAACAATGAAATGAAGAAAAGGCATGTGAAAAAGACAAGTTTATTTGACCTAAACTTCATTCAGGTAAACTAAACTTTTTTAGGAGGGGGAGCATATGTAACGCAACAGAAATGCTAGCATCCGTGTTACATAAAAACAAGGTTAACAGAATAATAAGCAAGTCAATATCTAACCCCATGATAAAACAAAAGTCTAATAATTACATTTATAATTATAGCTAAAGATAAATAAGGATGCAAGGTAGTATTAACAAGAATAAACGAACCTGTAAGTTAGATAATAGTTGATGATATATGTTTAGTGAAGAGCAAACAAAAAATGAAACAATAATTTACTTTATAGTAATAGCAGATAAGAATTTTGAGTTAAGAGATATTATTTTGTGACAACAAATGTTATGATAAAGTTTATGTTATGTTATACCAAATATGTGTTGAGTTAATGAAAGATAATGAAACAAGATGTGTTATTCAATGACTGTTGTAGAATGAAGTGTGAAGCAGCTAATTAACGTTAATAGATTTGAATTTTCTGATATGTGATCCATAGGTCAAGATAAAATTGTTATTAGATATGGAAAAAATAATTGTTTATGTAAATGTTAATAGTTAAGATTTGATTATATGTATGAATTTATGTAAAAGGGGCTATAGATGTTTACCAGTTATAAACACAGGTAGATCCGTTTACAATAAAAGGCCTAACAGCCAAAACCACTATATAACCACTCATAACATAAAGGTTAGGTACATCAATTAATAATAATTAATGAATACAATTTGAAGAGTTGGAAAAAAGACATTAAATTAATAATGATATATAATAAAATTTATACAAATTATGATAATGCCATAATGCCATGATATCGATTAATAACGTTTAATATCGAAAGGGTATTAAATATAAAAAAAAAGAAAAAAATCAGGCTTATATCAAAAAACCAGCAGAATATGTGTAGAAAATAATAAACCAACTATCGGTAAAGTTACATTCCGATAGGATAGCAAATTGATAAGGAATAGACAAAAAATATATGAAATAAACACTATATTCAAAACATGTGGAAGGAAGAAAAATCATGTGTTGCTAGGGACGACAGGAAAAGAGGAAGTTGTTGATTTGACAATAATTGCTTTGATGATCTGAATGTGATGAGATTAATAAAAAACCAAGAAATATCTATTTAATTGGAATATACTAAATTAGTAAATACTATTATAAAATACAAAATACTAATGATAATATTTATGACTCTTGCCAGTATAAATTAACCAAACAAGACAATAGTATGAAATCGCAATAGGAAATAAATAACTGGATTCTACAAGGAAGGACTTGAACTGTCCCATATCCGAAAGGAATTGACGATACATTAAAACAAATAGAAAGAGTCAAAAGTATCACAAATAATAATATACACTACACCAGAATTTATAACCTTTCAAATAAACGGAACATCACTAATTACTTCAACCGAGAGAAGAACGTATCTGGATCCAGGAGTTGCAGAAGAAGCATCAATCGGGCTGTAAATCAATCCAGGGAGCTGTATTTCCGAAGTGGACAGAACAAGAATTCCATTTATCAAACCGAAGAAAGAATATCGTACGGCATAATCGTACAGAACAGTAAATTTATCAATCAACCGCCTACAAGATTTGCTTCGTTCTAGTCTGGTAAATTATTATTATATTAATCATACTAACTACACAACACTTCAAATTTGTAAATCTTGCATTCTTATCTATGTATTTTTAATCTTCCCCACAGTTACAAGAACCTTCACACCCTGAATTAAATTAATTACAAATTAAAACACACTATATAACTGAATTTAAATAAAGGATCGGAATAATCAACAATCGATTCACGCAATCTATAGCCCAAGCATATGTTAGTTAGAACATATCTTATTCAATGTTAAAGAAGTAAACAAATAAAGAACCTTTGTATAATTCCAAAATCTTGTTATTTGGAGTATGATTTAATGAGTTGGGAATAAAAAGTAACTGAATAAGTATAGAATAATTGGTTAACATAAACAGTGAAATAACCTATAAGTTTCGTTGAGCCGATACTACAGCGCTTATAGCGGAATTATCTGACACCAAAGAGAGAGCGTAAAAATACAAAATTAGACATAATTCTCTTCAAGGTATAATAGGGTTGAACGAAATTACAGAATAACGCATTAATTATTTAAGTTTCAGGTACACTAACACTGATATTTTTTAGAGAGCTAAGTTAATATTAATTAATTACATCAATATATCCCACAACTCCAAATATCTCAGATATTTAAATAATTAAGTAAACTAAACGACCTAAGAGAGTAAAACAGGGGAACATACCCGTTCATAGCAACGAATAGGCTTACATTGCGTGAAAATAACGAGACGCTCGTACTCGTCCCATTACAAATTAACGAACTCAACAGTGGGGGCTTGAACCGTACGTACTCGGCTCGATACAATATATATATATATATTACATTTAATATTTATAAATAAATTTACTTCAAGATATACCTTTTTTCCTTATTAGGAACATGTTTTGGGTACTATCTTGTACCCATCCTCAGCCTTCCGGTTTTTTTGTCTGGTGAAGTACATATGTGTTGTTGGTTGACTATTATTATTGTGGCTTCCTGTTGGCTTCTGGTATTTCAAATTGGTTTTATTGTGTGTGATTGTGGTGTATGTGTTAGTTTTTTGTGTATTTTCAATGTTGAGTGCTTTGAATATTGTGTCATGTTTTGTATTGATTTGTATTTGTTCAGGTATTAGTTTGTTTTCTGTTTTATGTCTGGGAATTCATGTCAATGAACACTAATCAATGTAACACTAATAAAACATATACCACACAAAGGCACCATAATGAACATTTGGGAAAATTTACAAATATACAAACATAAAACAGAAAACAAACTAATACCTGAACAAATACAAATCAATACAAAACATGACACAATATTCAAAGCACTCAACATTGAAAATACACAAAAAACTAACACATACACCACAATCACACACAATAAAACCAATTTGAAATACCAGAAGCCAACAGGAAGCCACAATAATAATAGTCAACCAACAACACATATGTACTTCACCAGACAAAAAAACCGGAAGGCTGAGGATGGGTACAAGATAGTACCCGAAACATGTTCCTAATAAGGAAAAAAAGGTATATCTTGAAGTAAATTTATTTATAAATATTAAATTTATTATATACATCAAGAAACGGACTGTAGCAGAAAGTGATTGAATATATATATATATATATATATATATATATATATATTGTATAGCGATATAAAACAGTCCATGTAAAGATAGAGGTAACATAGTGAATAGGGTTTGTAATACATAATGAGTATATGTATAAACTTGTATACTTAAGATAGTAGAATATTAAATTGAGTTTATTTGTGAGTAGAATACATGTATATGTATACTTGGTAAATAAAAGTTTGAATAGAAATGAATGAGAGTAAAGGAGGAAATGTAATTAGGTCTAAAAGTTATCTATAGTTCAATTAATAAAAGGATTTATTAGACATTAGATACAAGTATATCAAAATGATATAGTCGTGATTACAATGTAAATTTTATTTTGTGGTAAAATGTAAATAATGTATGGTTAGGACTTAAAGAATGTTAGTTGAAATTGCAGTAATTTGATTATTATTATGTTTTATGGTAATATTGTGTAAATCTTTTACAGAAGTATAAGAGAAATGTTAGACAGATAGGAATTAATAATTAAAATGTTTGTAATATTGAATCATGACAGATAGATGATTAGCATAATTTAAGCATGTTATAGGTGCCCAATGCACAATTATATGTCAAAATGCATTCAAACATTCCAGATGTGCAGCAATAAATTCAAGATCTAGACAAAAGTTAAAGGGGGGTATATCTTTAGTGGAATTGGGTCAGTAGAGGAAACATCGAGCATACGATACCTTCACCAGTGGAAAATGGATATAGAGTGACATAGGATAGGGCAAGAATTTGGATTCAATGAGCTCCGGGACTTACCTCATCGAATCAAAATTGGGGACACTATAGCGAGAAAAATTTTGAAAATTTCTCAAACGTCAGGGACACGTCGAGGCAGTTAATTTCTGGCGAGTAAAGCAATAAATAAGGAGTGAGCATCAACTGACAGCCAAATAATACTGGTGTACGAAAGTGCGGAAAGGCGACGACTTCGTTCAGTTGAGACAATTGATCAGAAAGTTGAAACGACAGAAGAGGGTTTACGTGGAGTTATTGCTTCATAACATAAGAACAAAGCAGTCACTACTCCATTCACACAGTTACTACGAAACGAGGTAAATGACACACGCGTTACATCACACCCTATGTGATATGACAAAACATACTCAGACACAAAAGGGTTTACGACAGTTTAACTCACTGGAACAACAAAGCAGATACGAAATGAATAGTAGACGGTGATGTAACGCAGCAGGACTGCTCATTTAGGAGACATATACGATTTACGAGGAGAGAGCTAGAGAAACTTTACTAGAAGACGTCTGTCAAAGAATTATTAATTGGTACAAAAGGGGAAGGTTAAGTAAACAATGCGATGATTCGTTACGCCAGCAACATAGAAATCTTGGGGTGACAAGACATCCATTAGCGAGACGAAGCTAGGACAAGAGTCGAACAAAGAAGATAACTGACAGGTGAGGAATGACCAACTTTTCTTAGAACACAGGGTAATGACACCGGCTATACCGGGGATGTTAGACGACCTATCAGAAGACAGAATTCAGCTAGGAACCGAGTCTTGGGGAGAGTTCCCATAGCAACGAAAGACAGAAGCAAATCAGTAGAGATTCACAAAGAGAAATTTAGAAGTGGGTGGATTTTTCAAAGAAATCGGGTACTCTGACCAATGACGAGCAAGACGGAGTGTGGAAGGAATCTGACGAGGAAATCTGGTAGGGGTGGAGTTAATAAAAACTATCTACTGGCCACGCAGAGATAGTCAGTTAAACTTAAAATTTTACTCAATTATTTTGGACGTGCAGATGCGTCCAGTTGATCGGTATGAGGGCAGTGAGTTAGAGAGTTAAGCGAGCAATCAGTCAATCAGTCGGTATGAGGGCAGTCAGTCAGTATTATTATTATCAATCAGTCGGTCAGTCAAGAGTTAGTCAGTAAATCAGTATCAATCAATCAGTGTTATTATTATTGAAGAGTAAGTCAGTAACTCTGTAAAAATTTGCTGGTCGATTTCAAAAGTGAACGGTTACAGAATGTGATACTCAGACGATTTCAAATTATCTTAGAACGTTGATCAGTGTTAGTAACGATGATAAATGACCATAATACAAGTGACAGTTAAGGTCAGTGCGCGTCAATCAGCGATATAGTGATGTAACACTCGATAGACATTTCGAATCACACATAAATATAAATTCGAGTTCACTAACATAAACATTCACTCGCAATACAAAGTATAATTGTAACTATAATGTTTTCGAACTCTTGCATCGAACACTTGTAGTCAATTCACATTGTGGCTCGAAACACATATTCATTATAGCGAAGATGATCTCACCCAGACAAATAAACGGACACACATGATCTTCACACAGGAAATCGATACTTGATATATACATGTACACGAACAACCACATCAGTCAAAACCAGCGGTACGCCTACACGGAAGTTTAGTAGTGTTTTTGTGAAAGTGAATATCATCTGTGAACAACATGCAAAGATATGACCACGTAGTTGGACACCGGGAACCACAGGACGTTGCAGCCAGATGAAATGAATAACTCAACCAAGTAATGTAAAATATTTATATATTGATAATCACTACTACTGAACCTGTTTCTCACAAAGACCCCACTCCTTGAGATAATTACGAACGTAAATTTCAAGATAATCATGAACCATAAATTAAAAGTTATGAATAGATATTGCTATCTGGAACTATGAACGCAATATAGAGATAACATTTGTTGAATTTAATAATTAATTCATATATGTTTGCAGTTGTAGGATAGTAATGATATTGTCATTATATGTCATATATGTTGTATTTGTGATTTTATTTCAGGAACGATGAAATGTTAGCTATAATTGTATTTTAAGAATTGTTTAATAAACGATAAGTTGTTATTCTAATCCAGATGTGCTTAAGCGTTCATTATTACTATTACCCTATGATGATTATGATTAAAAGAATGTTATAACGCCAAGCTATGTCTTGTTAACTTCATTGTTAATACCAATACGTGAGGTTCACCTTTTACAGATGTGACTTGTACTAATTAACAAACTAATTAATTACCTATAATTATTTACCGTATAACATTGGCTCCCAAACAATTACAGTAAACAAACAAAAATTTATTATACACTGTAACGGAAAATTTGACCTATTTATAATTTTAATAAATAAGATATGCTGAAAATAGAAATAAGGGTGTGTTTGAGAAAACAGAGAGGCTTGTAGGCGTGAGAAAGCGAGGTGGCAATAAAGTGAAAATAGAATTACTTGCTAAAAGCTTGATAATGCATGTACTGTATGTTGAGGCACGATTTGGGACACTACTGTCATAAACTGTATTATGTTTCAGATAGTAAGGGTGTTTACCAAACGTTGTAAAACCTAAGTGCATATAACAATAGCTGGCGTGGGAAAGCGATCTTGTTGTGCGAGAGAGATAGAAAGAGACGCTACTTTCTGTAAACACGTGTGCGCAGAGAAACGTTGGGCGAATTAGAAAAGGCGTCATACGTTACGCGGGAAGTTTTAGTTAAGCGGATTGGTTGAATTCGTATTTAGTGGTAGTTTGGACCTATCGGAGCGTTTTGTTGTAGTTCGTAAGTAAGGGAAATTTGAGGCATGTATATATTGTGAACTTAGAGGAAATAAGAGCAGTCTTCTTGATATCGGCAGAATTATACGGAGAGACTCGTGTACGTTGTTTTGTGTCAAATAATATAGATATTTTAATAATTAACGGAAAGAATCAGTAAACTTCTCAGAAATAACAAAGTACGGGAACACTATAATTATTAATATTGAAGTTATAAAGCAAGTTTCATAAATTATAATAATTCAAAGAGTGTATAAGCGAAGTTATAATAAACAATAATAAATACATACGAAGTTCTGTTAATTCTTTATGTGGCGGTAATTCGCGGAAGGAGGTGTTGGAGTTCTAAAGAAAGTTGTGACGGTATAAATTAGTCGGGCCAAACGCGACGTGGAGTGAGTTAAATGCACTTAAGTTAAATTCTGTCATCTTCGTATCCAGTGTAATTATACAACATAGTTAGAGGTATAATCCATATGTTAGTGTAGTGCACTTGTGATAAAGTGAATTATGCAAGTTTAACCAGAATCAACACGACGACGGCTGATGACGAACACCGATCTACAATAGCTTCAGGACCATGCACTTTGGAAGTATTTACGCAAGTAAAGAATAATGAACATTTAAATTCTATGTTTTTGATAAATAAATATATGTTGTATGCAACATAGTGACTCAATCTGTCATAAAAGACTCACTGTTAGTTAATCATATTTAATTTTGTTCAATAATTAATTCAATTCAAATAAGAAGATTTTAATTTTGTAATGTATAAATACAAATTGTCATTAAAGTGATTATCATACTTTAATTTGTGTTTATTATTACTGGTGCCCTGAGGTAAATCAAGAGTCGGTACACTAGAATAAGTACCATAAACTATTATAGGAATTATTATATATCATATTTGGTAAAGATAGTTTCTGATCTTATTTTTCACATGCTCATAGGCCAACATAATTTTCAAATCAATAATTTTAACTCTTTTACAAAGGCCTAGCAAGAAGTGTATTACATTCTGTCGCCCGGAACGTGGGACACGATTGAGTCACTATTAAATAAATTATAAATTAAGAACAAGTAGAAATTAAGAAATAGTATAAAACATAGTTTATTATTTTATGATTACGCGAAGTAGGAGTAGGAGAAACAAGGACATACAAAACAACATTCATAACCTGTACAGCAACATGAGCACAAACACAAGTACTCAAAGCAACGCTATCGAGTTCCAAATAAATAATCAACTAGGCAATCCAGACACACTCGCAGACATTTCAGAGGAGGATGAAGCATCAGGGACGCGGGGACTAAACAGACAGAATGATGTAACCACAGAAACACAACAATTTACACCAACAGTAGTAACAGAAGTCCAAGAACGGCCGGTAAGTCAGACACCACCAGAGACAGACAAAAACACTGATATATATATAATGCTACAACAATTACTAAAACAATCAGAACAAACAGAAAAACAACTGGCACTTCAAACAGAAAAACGACTGGCACTTCAAGCAGAACAAACAACAAAACAGCTCTCACAACAGATACAAAAACAAGCAGAAAGAACAGAACAACGATTGGCACGACAAATTGCTGAACATGCGAAAAAAAAGACGAACGGTTAGAACAACATGAGGTGAGATTAGAACAAGCACTACAACAAATGAACGAACGAATCCAGAAACAACACATGGAAATAAGAAACCAAATCCAAGACAATACCAATAAGATTACTGAGATTAGTATGAACACTAAACAGCAATTCGTAGGGTTGGAAGAACGGCATAGCAACAATATGCAAGTCGTAAGTGAAAACATCGAAATAAATAACAAAAGATATAAAGATGATACGGTGAGCGAAATCGACCGTGAGTCGGAAGAAACAGAAATAGTAGTTATGTCAGATGAATCAGAATCATCTGTAATGATGGATGTTGATGAAGGGAGGAATTCAAATATGGATAGAAGAGGTGAAGATGAAACGTCTCCTTTACATGTTACTAATCATGATGTTGACGAAGCAACAGAACTCGAAAAAGATCCATTAACCCCTTACTGGCCAGCTATTCATGGTTGCCGGAGTGCCGAAGACTTCCAGTGTCTTAACAGTATGTCAGAAGAAGATACAGCAGATCCATGGGAGATTAAACCATCCCAAACACATGTACGTAAATCCAGACCTCACAGCCGCAGAGAAAAACATTCATCAAGAAGTCGTCATGCATCATCCAGTCACAGAAAAAGACATCATTCACAGTCTCACAGAGATGAACATCGAAGACACAATCGGGATAAAGTAACTATGAAAGAAGAAAATTCTTTATTAAGCCGCTTAGAGTTTCGAAGTCATCGAAACAAAGAAGCACTCAAGTCTCGTAAAGAAGAAAAACAGAAAGAGAAAGAAAGACAAGAAAGAGAGTTACACAGAGGACATCTAGAATTAGAATGAATAATAGAAATATATAGAAAGGAGATAGAGGTAAGGAGGCAAGGACGACAAGATAAAGATCGTAGCAGCAGTAGAGAGAAAAAACGAGAAGATTTTGAAGCAATGGAGAAAGAAACCCAAAACTTACACACACACACACACACACACACACAGAAATACCACAAAAAAAATTGAAAACATAATGTAACAGCACACATCCGTATATTAATGTAGTAGTAATAGGTAGAAAAATAAATGTAAGGAAAGTCAATGTAATAACGTATACGGAAAGTTAGTTATATAAGAAATTACGAATGTTTAGAAAATAAGTAAATAAGAATGGTCACCAGATGTTTAAAAAGGGAAATTGTTGTGTGTAACAGATGTTATTGAAAGAGAAAGTAGACCACCCACATTTTAAAGAGTTGTTGACAAGTCAGGTAGAGAGAGGGACGGATAATTTGTTTGTAAACAAGTCATAAAACCAGACCAACCCTTAAGGTCTAGTATTCAATAATGAATGTATTAGGAGTAGTGTTGTAATAAAATACTCACCCAAGTAGACTAAGAAATTTAAGGCAATTACGTAAATTGAATATGTTGTTAATTTTAATTATAATGAATGTATTAATTATGTCAAGTTAATAGAATAACGAACAAAGTACTTATAATTATAATAATTTTAGGGACGCATCAATTAAACTAGTTTACAATTTTGAAAAAAAAAACTGAACGTTAGTTTAATGGGGGGACTTATGTAACGGAAAATTTGACCTATTAATAATTTTAATAAATAAGATATGCTGAAAATAGAAATAAGGGTGTGTTTGAGAAAACAGAGAGGCTTGTAGGCGTGAGAAAGCGAGGTGGCAATAAAGTGAAAATAGAATTACTTGCTTAAAGCTTGATAATGCATGTACTGTATGTTGAGGCACGATTTGGGACACTACTGTCATAAACTGTATTATGTTTCAGATAGTAAGGGTGTTTACCAAACGTTGTAAAACCTAAGTGCATATAACAATAGCTGGCGTGGGAAAGCGATCTTGTTGTGCGAGAGAGATAGAAAGAGACGCTACTTTCTGTAAACACGTGTGCGCAGAGAAACGTTGGGCGAATTAGAAAAGGCGTCATACGTTACGCGGGAAGTTTTAGTTAAGCGGATTGGTTGAATTCGTATTTAGCGGTAGTTTGGACCTATCGGAGCGTTTTGTTGTAGTTCGTAAGTAAGGGAAATTTGAGGCATGTATATATTGTGAACTTAGAGGAAATAAGAGCAGTCTTCTTGATATCGGCAGAATTATATGGAGAGACTCGTGTACGTTGTTTTGCGTCAAATAATATAGATATTTTAATAATTAACGGAAAGAATCAGTAAACTTCTCAGAAATAACAAAGTACGGGAACACTATAATTATTAATATTGAAGTTATAAAGCAAGTTTCATAAATTATAATAATTCAAAGAGTGTATAAGCGAAGTTATAATAAACAATAATAAATACATACGAAGTTCTGTTAATTCTTTATGTGGCGGTAATTCGCGGAAGGAGGCGTTGGAGTTCTAAAGAAAGTTGTGACGGTATAAAATAGTCGGGCCAAACCCGACGTGGAGTGAGTTAAATGCACTTAAGTTAAATTCTGTCATCTTCGTATCCAGTGTAATTATACAACATAGTTAGAGGTATAATCCATATGTTAGTGTAGTGCACTTGTGATAAAGTGAATTATGCAAGTTTAACCAGAATCAACACGACGACGGCTGATGACGAACACCACCGATCTACAATAGCTTCAGGACCACGCACTTTGGAAGGATTTACGCAAGTAAAGAATAATGAACATTTAAATTCTATGTTTTTGATAAATAAATATATGTTGTATGCAACATAGTGACTCAATCTGTCATAAAAGACTCACTGTTAGTTAATCATATTTAATTTTGTTCAATAATTAATTCAATTCAAATAAGAAGATTTTAATTTTGTAATGTATAAATACAAATTGTCATTAAAGTGATTATCATACTTTAATTTGTGTTTATTATTACTGGTGCCCTGAGGTAAATCAAGAGTCGGTACACTAGAATAAGTACCATAAACTATTATAGGAATTATTATATATCATATTTGGTAAAGATAGTTTGTGATCTTATTTTTCACATGCTCATAGGCCAACATAATTTTCAAATCAATAATTTTAACTCTTTTACAAAGGCCTAGCAAGAAGTGTATTACAACACATTTATTGTTTATGAATTAAATAATTAATGTAATTAACAAAATAACACCATACATGATTCATTTGAATCTTATTTTTACTCGTTCCTGATGCACATAATTAGTTTCTAGGGATATATTCCGCTAGTTTTAATTATTGTACACCTTGTTTAATTTTATTATATTAGCTATATAGTTGTTTTATATAAATTATATGTGTTATTCACTGTTTATATTATAACGAAGTCTATTTCCTATGCACTTACACTATAAACTGTTTTTTAACGTTAATCACTGTCATTTTCGTTATTTCCACTTTCTTACGTTAGGTAGTTTGTGGTTATTGTTTAATATTATTTTAATTGTTTTTTAATATCACTTACAGTTCATAGTGCAATTACACAAAATAACTGCTTGAGGTTCGCAGACCTCTCTATAGTTTAATGGGCTTATACAATACCAAATGTGTTTTTACTTACTTCCTAGCTTGTTAACATTTATACACTATATTTCTATTTATTAACAACTATTTACATTTTTATTATCTTCTTGGATTTCGTTGTCCATGACGTGTCCGTTACTTAACTAAATATCACTATAATATTGACGACTCGGAACACTAAGTTTTTTATAAGTAAAAACGTAAAGTTTTACCTTACAGCCTAAACCGGCTTTCACCTATAGAAGGCTTCATCAGAGGCTGTCGTTAGTAGCGCTGTTCGTCTTGTTGTTGGTGACGAGATAGTTTTTCGAAAGATCAAAGCTGTGTGTGTGTGGTGAGATGTGTTCGAATAATGCGTGCGATTTGAATTGTGTCTGTTCGTTTAGGATGTCGTTTTTATTTGTTTTTGTGTGTTTGTATATTTCTAATTGTTCTAGAGTGTCTAGTTTTCGGCCTTTTGTGTGTACGTGTAGTATGTTCATGTTATTGTCGATGTTTTTATATGTGTGGTTTGCTTCAATGAGGTGGTTTGCGAAGGTAGATTCTGTAGTGGTGTGGAGTGCTTTTGTGTGTTCAATGTATCTCTGTTTGAAGCTACGTCCTGTCTGGCCTATGTAGAAATTGTTCAATTTGCAATAAATTCTACATAGGCCTTTTTATTTATAAGAAAGATTCTGTTTAGGCATAATTCACAATGAATTTTGATGATTAAATTATATTTATTCTAGGGCATAATCTTGTTATGTTACATAATGCCCCCGTTTAAGAATGATTATTTCTGATGGAATATTTATACGACTGAAGAAATCATCATTCATTCTTGTGTAGGGTCTACATAATATTTTTTCAGTGTTTTTCTTTGGGATTGCAACTATAGTGTTGGTGTATGGAGAGTGACTATATTCGATAATATCATCTGCCATCATTTTATTTATTTCACTTCTTACCACTTCATTCAAGGAATGAGCGATGGGATATGACTTCCTTCTGAATTCGACTGGTTCTTTGAATTTTAATCTACACTGATAGTTTCTCACTTTACCGGGCATGTTGGAGAAAATATGTTTATATTTACTATATATTGAAATTAGTTTATTCACCTTTTCTTCAGTTAAATTTAACCCCGTTTTTTCTTGCTGGAATCTCTGGACCTCTTCTAGTTTATTCCGCCACATTTCTTCATTATTGTCACGATATTCTATGCTATTTTGTAATGAACCATATCCATCAGATTTATCCTCCCTAACATAATAGCTGGCACGGTTCTGAGGGGCACGTTGGCTTCCAATTAACTCAGCCGTCCATACTAAATCATCTGAGATCAAAGACACCTTCTCTCTGCTCAGGTCAATTATAGCCGAATACTGCCTTAGCACATCGCACCCGACTAACAAATTAAATGGTAGGTCCCTGGCTGCCAAAAATATTGTTACGACGGTCTACTCGATCGTCGTAGGTACAGTGGAAACAAAATAAGTACAAGACACCAATTAAGTCACTAATCACACCTTTAATTGTTATAGTAAAACAGTTCGTAATTAATAACACAGTGTCTACAACAAATCAAATGAAATTGTTCATACGCAATAAAATGTCCACTAATATTAAAACTCAACTGTATTACAATTATACCGTCCGAATATAAAACGCAACACTTCACTAATAACTACTTGAACGTACACCGTAATAACTCGAACCGCTCTGTAAATATATCGCACTAATACTCTCGAACCGCACAGTCAAAAATCTTGCATTGAACTGAGAAACTAAGGCCGCGACGCGATGTATTTATAGCTACGCTACACACACCAGAAGCTTCCAAACTGCGTCTTATCTCTCGCGAACTACGTAATTGCTGCGGCCTTGACACAGTCCGAGCGCCCGAGCGAAGGCTGGCAAAGTGCGAGAAAATTCTCGCAACATGCGTTTAGTAGCACGTACACCACAGGCTTACGTCGAGATCTTTCTGGGACATTCGATAAACGCCTAGATTGTTCTACGCTGTCTTAGCACTGCCCCCTCCTTAAGCCTGTTCGTCCCGAACTGGCAAAGCGTCTCTAAATTTGTATTTAGCCAGGCGATCTAGGTGGACGACCTTGAACTTTCGCTGTCCTTCCTGTTGAATCCGATAAACATCATCGTTAATCCTTTTTTTTACAGTGTAGGGTCCTTCCCAGTTAGACTGAAGCTTAGGTGAGCGACCACGACGGCGCTTTGGATTGAACAACCAGACCTGATCTCCTTCTTGGAAACCCACACTATTGCTGCGAATGTCATACCGAGTTTTCATTTTATCACTGGCAATCTTGAGCCGTCCTCTTACCAAGCGATTCATTTCTCGCAGTTGGTTTTCTAATTGCGAGGAATAGTTCTTTGGCTCTTGGGACTGAGTCTCAGGTGATCCAAACATCAAGTCCCCAGGAAGACGAATCTCCCGCCCAAACACCAATTTTGCTGGAGTCATGCCGGTTGTGTCATGTACTGATGATCTATACGCCATAAGGAATAGTGGTATACGTTGGTCCCAGTCTGTTTGGTTCTCGTCAACAACTTTCGAAAGATGCTGCTCAAGTGTCCTGTTGAATCTCTCAACCATCCCGTCCGACTGAGGATGCAGAGGCGTTGTCCTGGTCTTTCGAATTCCAAGTAGACGGCATAATTCTTTAAACACTCCTGATTCGAAATTTCTCCCTTGATCCGTATGGATTTCCATAGGGGCTCCATAACGGCAACAGAAGTTGTGAACTAACTGCTTTGCCACAGTGGTAACCTCCTGATTTGGAATTGCGTAGGCTTCCACCCACTTAGTAAAGTAGTCACCTACAACCATGATGTACCGGTTTCCATCGTCAGTAACTGGGAATGGTCCAGCAATGTCTATGGCAATTCTCTCGAAAGGTTGTCCAACGTTATACTGTCTCATTTTTCCCCTGCTTCTGGTTTGTGGGCCCTTGCTTGCAGCACATATTTCACACGTCCGAACCCATTCCTCTACGTCGTGGCGAAGATGAAGCCAATAGAATCGCTTCCGTATTTTGTCAAGGGTTTTGTTAACGCCAAGATGGCCTCCAGATGTTCCATCATGCATCTCCTTCAAAACAGACTGCACTTTACTTCGGGGAACTATCAACTGCATGACCACGTCTCGTCCATCTGCACTTTCCCAAGCCCTTTTCAGCAATCCGTTTTCTAAGGTGAGAGATTCCCATTGTGCCCAGTAGCCCTTCAGCACTTCGGAACCATGGCAGATATCTTGCCAATCCGGGCGGCGACCTTCCTCTTTTGCTGTCAAGATCGGTCCAATGTCTTCATCAGTCATCTGTTCTTGTCGACAGTCTTGTGTTGTCCAGCCATAAGCCAGGAAATCTACAGTGATGGCTTGAACATGTTCACTTGAGTTTTGTTCTTCCTTTCTGTGGCAATGTCGGCAGTCTTCCGGGCATGGTCTTCGTGATAAGCCATCTGCATTACCGTGCAGGCGCCCCCGCCGATGTTGTACCTTGAAGTTGTACTCTTGCAGACGTTCGAGCCACCTTGCCAACTGTCCTTCCGGATTTTTAAATCTCAAGAGCCATGCAAGTGCAGCATGGTCGGTACGTAGTGAAAACTCTCTCCCATAGAGATATTTATGGAAGTGCTCCAAAGCTCTGACAATTGCCAACAACTCTCTTCTTGTAACACAATAATTTCTCTCTGGTTTAGAAAGCGTCTTGCTGTAATACGCTATTACTCGTTCTTCACCGTTCTGCACTTGAGACAAAACTGCTCCTAGACCAGTATTGCTTGCGTCTGTGTCTACGATGTACTTCCCTTCGGAAGCTGGAAAAGCGAGAATTGGCTGCGAACATAATGCAATCTTCAACGTTCTAAATGCTTGTTCACACTCTCTCGACCATTGGAAGTTTCGTTTATTTTCCGTTAGCTCATGTAGTGGTTTAGCAATAGTAGCGAAGCCTTTCACAAAACGTCGGTAATATGAGCATAACCCCAGGAAACTCCGAACTTCGTGTTTATTCTTCGGAACTGGCCAGTCTCTTTCGGTGTCTACTTTATTAGGATCCATGCTAACGCCCGCTGCCGAAACCAGATGGCCCAAATACTGTACTTCCTTCTGGAATAGAGAACACTTCTTCGGGCTCAGCTTCAGTTGTGCACCGTGAATTCTAGTTAGAACTTCCTTAAGGTTTTCCAAATGATCTCCGAAAGTCTTCCCGATCACTATGACATCGTCTAAGTAAACAAGGCAAGTTTTCCACGTCAGGCCTCGGAGTATCAGGTCCATCAATCTCTCAAATGTTGCCGGTGCATTACAGAGTCCAAATGGCATGACGTTAAATTGGAATAAGCCACTTGGGGTCGAGAAAGGGGTCTTTTCCTTGTCTTCTTGATGAAGACCCACTTGCCAATATCCACTCTTCAGGTCCAATGTGGAAAACCACTGTGCTCCGGACAACGTGTCGAGTGTATCGTCAACGCGAGGTAATGGATAGCAGTCTTTCTTTGTAACATCATTTAACCTCCGGTAGTCTACGCAGAAACGCAATCCACCATCCTTCTTCACTACCAGCACTACAGGGGAAGACCAAGCACTTGACGAAGGTTCAATTACTCCCTCTGTCAACATGTCCTGTACTAACCGAGACATCTCCTCTTGTTTAGATAATGGAGGCCTTCGAGGAGGTTGGCGTATCGGTGTTGTGTCCCCAGTATTGATGCGATGTTGCACAAGAGAGGTTCTTCCCAGTGACTGTCCCCGAACTGCAAAACAATCTTTGAATTCGTGTAAAAACTGTCCGAGTTCTTTTACCTCACCACTTGAGAGGTCGTTAGAAGATCTGTTCAATAATTCTTGCAGTTCCTCTGGTAATTTAGAAGTATCCGAAGAACTGGGTCTTCGTTGCGTTATTCCGGCTACCCAGGCCACAGGAGTCAATTTGCCTAGGAGCGTATTGCTTTGTAAAGTGGTAGCTTGATCCAAAATATTCGCCACTCTAATAGGTACATTTCCGGTTTCGTCAGGTTTTACTAAACTTCTGGCAATTAGTATGCCCGGTGTGCTGACTACCTGGGGTTCGAATATAGAGCACTGATTGCCCCTAGTATCTACCGCCGTTCTAACCATGATGATCTTTTCGGAGTTTGGCGGAACAGTTACGGCCACTTGGTTTATGACGTCCATCGATTTTTCTGCTGTCGTCATTGTTGATAGCATTACCTCTTCGCCTCCGATTCTCAAGACATTGTTTTTGAAGTCGACTATAAATCCGTATGCGTTCATAACGTCCACACCAAGAATTGCTTCATCCACAATGTCTGCAACAAGTACTTGATGATTAAACTCAAGTCTACCGAGGCGTAGGTGTATCTCCACTTTTCCATACACTTTTACAGGCCGTCCAGTAGCTGTTCGCAAGCTGCAAGAGCACCAGATTGGCTTGAGATCTTTCACCACGTCGGGGCGCACAATAGAAACTGTTGCGCCTGTGTCAACTGTAATCGAGGTTGGCCTTTCTTGAACAAATCCGGTAACTACCAAGCTCCCGGTGTTTTTCTGAAGCGTAGAAATTGCGTATTCTCTAGGGGCTTCGTTCCTCCAGTTAGTCAGCACACGCCCCGTTGCACCGACTATTGCTCGTTTCCCTGCTGCTGAATTCTAACCCGACAATCTCGTTGTAGATGTCCAGGTTTCCCACATCGATAACACTTCGGTCTTCCATCCTTTCTTATTTTATTCTGTGGCGCCGACCGTCGAGTCTCTGTTCCTTGTTCTTCCTCCTCATCGTCTGTGCCGTCGCGATCTTTTAGCTCGCGCACTTTATGACTTGTCCAACCAGACGCTGATTTGGCGGCCTCAAATTGCAAAGCATGTACCAGGGCGTCCGCACTGTTCTGGTGTCTTGCCATTCGTAACACTTGCTGTAGTTCGTTATCTCGGACACCGGCAGTAAATGTCTGCATCGCAAAACGCGTTCGAAAATCTTCTGGCGCTTCAGGATAGGCCAGTCTAATTAGTCTGTCGATACTTGCTTCAAACTCTTGAAGACTTTCCCCGGAATGTTGTCGCCTTGCTCTCAACTGGGTGCAGTACACATCTCGCAAATGTTTATCACCATACCGTAATTCCAGAGCTTTTATCAACTCGGCATAGGTGTTCTGGCTGTCAGGTGGCACTTTCTGTAGTAGTTCTGCCGCGCGTCCTTTTAATGCAAGAACAAGTGAAACAGCCTTGTCTTTTTCTGTCCAATTATTTGCGCATGCAGCAGCTTCAAATTGGCGGAGGTACGTTGCCTAGTGAGTGCTTCCGTCAAAGGTTGGAGCTTTGACATGAACTGTCCCTACTGCAGGCAAAGTGACTTTCTCTGTTAACTTATTTTCTGTCTTGATCACTGGTACAGTCTGTTCAGAAATTTGTTTTGGTTGAATCTTCATGCACTGTTCAACTTCAGTTTTAATTTGTTCTCTTATGTTTGCCATTGAGTTTTCTACTGCAGATATTTTATTTGACACAGATTCTTCTATAACAGATATTTTTGTAGACATCGATTCTTCAACAGTCAAGACAGATTTTTCTACTTCAGCTATTTTTAATGTCATTGACTCTTGTACCTCCGATATTTTAGTAACTTGTTTATTAAGCTCACCTCGTAGGATACCCAATTCTGCGGTACTGTGTTCTTGCAACTGTTTCTGCATAGTTTCAAAGAGAGCTTCCGTTTTATCTTTTTGTCTTTCTTCTGTTTCTAGCATTAGTGCTTTCTGACGTTCCTCAGCTTCTTCCCTTTCCTGCCTGCGTTTTTCTGCTTCTTCCGCCTCCTGTCTGCGTTTCTCCTCTGCTTCCAGCAGGAGGGTTTTCTGTCTCTCTTCCGCTTTCTCTGCATCCTGTCGTCGTCGTTCTTCTGTCTGCAACAACAGCGCCTGGAAATTTTCCATCATCTGACTGGCATCCATTGTTTTTCGATTAATTATGAATTACACTCGTCTTGTACAAAGCGTCCACTGTTTCCACTGTTAACCGTTCTATCCCAGTTCTGACACCACTGTTACGACGGTCTACTCGATCGTCGTAGGTACAGTGGAAACAAAATAAGTACAAGACACCAACTAAGTTACTAATCACACCTTTAATTGTTATAGTAAAACAGTTCGTAATTAATAACACAGTGTCTACAACAAATCAAATGAAATTGTTCATACGCAATAAAATGTCCACTAATATTAAAACTCAACTGTATTACAATTATACCGTCCGAATATAAAACGCAACACTTCACTAATAACTACTTGAACGTACACCGTAATAACTCGAACCGCTCTGTAAATATATCGCACTAATACTCTCGAACCGCACAGTCAAAAATCTTGCATTGAACTGAGAAACTAAGGCCGCGACGCGATGTATTTATAGTTACGCTACACACACCAGAAGCTTCCAAACTGCGTCTTATCTCTCGCGAACTACGTAATTGCTGCGGCCTTGACACAGTCCGAGCGAAGGCTGGCAAAGTGCGAGAAAATTCTCGCAACATGCGTTTAGTAGCACGTACACCACACGCTTACGTCGAGATCTTTCTGGGACATTCGATAAACGCCTAGATTGTTCTACGCTGTCGTAGCAATATCATAGGAACTGTTGATCCATTACTTTTCACATCTAGCAATACCTGTTTCTTTACAGACTTGTTCTGGCGTCCAGTAGCTCCAATTAGTGTTATGTTATTAACGGGTAGTGTTGGTATTATTTTCTTGCATTCCCTTTGTATTCTATTTAACTCCGTGCTGTCAATCAATGAAATGTTCGCCCCGGTATCTATCATTAATTCGGTTGGAATCCCATTTACGTCAGCTCTAATGTACAGTATATGATTTAATTATTGTTACTTTCTACATGGGCAGATTCTTCGTGTTAATGCATTGTACATTGTACTTGCTCACGCGCAATCTGCCTAGCGCACTTACGTCACCGTAGCGGTGTTCCACGTGGTCACCCCGCTACGACTAATCAGTCATCACTCAATCTTTGAACAGTGCGTTTGCACCTTTGCTTTCTCGCCAAGCCGCAGCAACCTAAATTTTCTATGTTCTTCTTATTTTGATCTAGTTTCAATGCTACACATTACGTAGCCTGACAACTTACGCCACATCTTATATTTTGGCTATGAACTAAGACGTAATTGCGTGGGCCTGCGCTTCTGAATGATTTCAATAAACGTTACTTAATCATAATTTACAGTCCACTAATTCATGCAAAACACTTTCCGACTTCCTACCAGCTTCCTTAAGCTTGCAAAACTAACTCAAGATAATTTCGAGAGCGTTAAGCACGCAACACTTCGGTTAACAAGTCCTCTCAGATGTTTTTTAAATAACTATTTTTAATTACTACAATAGTCTTGTTGTTGGGTATGTGGTATTGTAGTCTAAGTCGGTACCCAGAAGATCGGATCAGTGATGGGCCATTATTATTTCTCACTGCCGCCTCTCGTTTAAATTCTGGTTATCGTCATTGTCCCTACTATCGTTGTTATTTACATTAGTCTGTCCTCGTTGGTGTCCCCCGTTGAGCTATAATTATATTCGTTCTCCTATTATCTTCAATACTTCTGTTCCTTCTTGGGTAACTTCTGTTGTAATTATTGTTATTGTCTCTATTATTATTTGGGTATTGGTGGTCGAGTTCTAGGCTCCTGCGTCCTTGATAGAATTGTCTTCTAGAACCGTGGTTATTTTCTCGATTGTGTGATCGTACATAGTTTACCCGTGATCGATCATCACAGTTGTCATTATTACTCTGATTATTATTGTGAGCAGTATTATTTCTGTCCCTTAGCTGGTTGTCATTTCTGTGTCTACTTCTGCGGTAATAATTTTCTAATAGTGCTGCCATAGACTGTATCGTTTTGATCTGTCCGCAAAGTCTTGCTCTGGCAATCCCTTCCTCGTAGTGATAAGAGAGTTTAGTTACCAGGCACTCCTCTGGTATCTTGGGTTCCAGGTTTCTAGCTAGGCACACCTTTCCCAAGAAATAAGCCGTTGGTGGTTGGCCTCTCTGTGGATCATGTTTGCCATTGCATAGATTGTCTCACACTATGTTTTGGGTGGATTCATACCAATATTTGGCTTTAAACAACACCCTAAACTCTTGATAGTCATTTATGTCATGTTGGGTTACTGTCCACCAGTTATCAGTCATGTCCTTAAAGTGTTCGTCCAACATACTTCGAATTACTGTCCATCTTGTTTCTCTGTTTTTTGTAATGTTCTCTTCAATCCTTTCTAAGAATTCCATTGGGTTCTTTCTATAATTCTTGAAATTAATCATTTCTCTATTGTTAGCAAGTTGGAAATTAGGTACATTAAATAGCCTATTCCTAATCATCTCCAATTCTTCCCGTATATTTATTAGTGATTTTTGTTGTATTTCTTCTATTTTCTCCGTATTATTGGTTACTTGGTTCTTTATACCATTAATGTTGACTTCCACGTGCTCTATTTTCTCTTCGACCTTCTCATGCACCTTTTCTATTTTCTCTTGTGTTTCTTTCTGCAATGATTCCATTCTTATTATATTATTATTTTCTACATGGTCAATCTGTATGAAGACATCTTCCTTGAATTGCTGTAGTTCCAAACTTGTTTGCTTTAGCTGTTCGTTAGTTTCTGAAATCTGCTGTTTGATCGTTTCATTATACTGTTCCATTTTCTGATTAATCTCAACAATTTCCCCTATGATCTGCTGTTTCAAGTTCTCATTGCTTTCTTCCACCTGATTTTCAGATCCTTTCTGATTTCGGTCATTTGTTCTTCTATTGTCTTACTTAATTGTTCCTTATTTTCTTCCATCTTCTTACTATTATCTTCTATTTTCTTATTTTTATCTTCCATTTTCTTACTTAATTGTTCGGCCATAAGCCTTATCATTTCCTGTATGCTTACGCTCTCCGTATATGCTGGTTTGTTGGGTTGATTTTCTTCTATATTGGTGGCTTCTACCTCCACTTCTAGTGCATATCCTTCTCTTCCATATTCATTTCCGTATTAGCTGTCTTGTTTCTCTTACATGAGGTTCCTCTCCTGGACATCTTGTTTTCTTTTGTATAATCGCCGGCTAGAAATGACAACGATAATTCTGTTCAATTCTTATTTATTTATTCTTTATTTCCTTTTTTCTAGCCCTCAAGTTGGTCGCCAAATTTATGTAATGTATTTTTTCTTGTCTAGTATACTATAATATAAATCTTACCCTTCAATGTAATTATATCCTGTAGCTCCAAGTTGTTGGTGCCAATTTTATATGAAAAAATAAATAACTCGTATTTAGTCTTGTCTTATTTTCAATCAATTTTATTATTCTTTTCTTTTTAACATATTACAACATGACAAATTGCACTTAAATATTTATTTAAATTTGAGGAGCCCCACGATTTTGGAGCGCCAATTACAATACAAATACATCGATTCAAGTTCAAGTTAATTTAACTTGTGTAGCCTCATGCTTTTGGGAGACAATTATTTATACAACACAAGTTAACCAATTTAAATGCATTTACATATTGTGTATTGAATTCATGGGTGTAATCGTAATAAGAAGATGATACGTTATTTACGTTTAAAATCGTTCCATTATTTATTTATTTAAACAACATCTCTCATATCGGATATTAAACAATAACTCATTATTAAATCGTTTGTACAAAGTTTTCGTACATAACTTATTGCCAACAAATTACATATATAAGTTATATACAACTCTTATTATCTGATTGTAATTACTTTAAAATGTTTATTTTGCTCTCGGCTTACTCATGGTGTGTTCATATTTTTGCAATTGTTGATTCATTAGCTTCAAAAAATGAATTTACTTCTATTCAAACTTCTTTTATATTACTTTGTTTTACTTACTACTGCATATGCATTTTTTCTTTATCATTAAAGACTGTACTAATTACGTTAATTAAAAAATTTCTTAGTTCTCTTATGATTTACGTTAATAATTTCTAAATTTGATACAAGAAAAATTATTCTAATTTTTACTGCTTTTACATTTATTTATTTTAATATTGGTTGAATGTCTTCCATTCAAGCTTTAATTAGTGTCTTTCAACTGTCTGTAATTAAATGTTTTTTTATCACCTCGTTTGACGTGGTTATTCATCTGTACGTCCTCCGTGTCCTTCGGGTCGTGTCCTCTGCATGTGCTTCTGGTCCTCTGGTCGTGTCCTCTGCATGTGTTTCTGGTCCTCTGGTCGTGTCCTCCATGTGTTTCTGATCCTCTGGTCATGTCCTCCGTTTGTGCTGATTAATAGTCATCTCGTCTCACGTCATATGCTGCCGGTGTGTCCATAGACCTCATCGTATGTATTTTCCAGCTCTGGCTGTATAGCTAGTTGATCCGGTGACTCTTACGATAATTGTGAATTTGTGTCGTCGACTGACATAGCCTCCTGCGGCAATGGTTGAATCGAGAAGAAGAAACTTTATTAGCGCGACCTGGTATTTATAGTCAGGTCGTGCAAAAATTCCTGTCTGGACACTTTTCAACTTGTCAGATTCTGTCGAGGCGTTACTACCCCCACTCTGGTTCAATTCACTATTTTCGCGAATTACGAAGTTTGTTTCACCTCACTCGATGCTCAATCGATCACTAATTTTTATGTGATTACTATACGTAAATTGCACTTCTTTATGGTATTCACAAAAAGAGTTATTCATTTTTTATGTATAGTAATTGCATTTTTCGCCCTCTCTGTATGGTTTTTTAACATTTTATTTATCTATAATTTCTACACACTTTGGTGTCTTTTGTTTTATCCTATCGTACATAGTTTTCTTATAATTAACAATAAACATATAACTGTTCTACTTGAAAAGGGTTGGTTACATTTCAGGAACGGACAGGTTTTACACACACTAACAAAATACGCACGTACACAACGCTAGTGACAGGTGTGTTGAAACTGCATGTCCATGCATGAATTCTGTACTCCCTATTTTTACTACAATTCAGCTTATGCAATCTGAATCATGTTTATTAATTTATATTTATTCATTTTTATTATTTATTTTATTTATTTGGGCAATGTGCAGTATCATTACTGTTTGTACTGTTGCAATATATTGACATTTACTGTATTAACATGCAATGCCTTTCTCTTCAGTTAGTAGCTCCTTTAGGTTCGATAACATAAAAACTCTTTCTCAGGGTTAATAAAAAAATTAAAAGTCGATGTACAGTCAAAGTGATACATATGATAGAAAATATAATAATTATAAATTGGTTTCAGAAATGTGATGTTGTGTATGTGTGTTGGGTCATGGGTTCTTTGGATTATATAAAAGAAACAACTTAATCTAACCAAAATACACTAAAATAGTACATTGAGAAAATAAAATTAATAATCATAATGTTTATAGTGTTTCTGTTATATAATTTCACTGTTCTAGTGCTTTAAATTGAATAATGATTGAACAAATGTATGTCTTAGCATAATAGAACAATCTCACCAAATTGTAGTTTAGTTTAAGATTATTTTCTTGTTAGTATTCTTCTGGCCTTCAGTTTTCCGTGTATTATATTAAGCCATTATACTTCTCATTATTTCCGGAGTTTCCTTCATTAATTTACTGTGTGACATTATTTCTTTTGTAGAAAATGTTCAGCTTCAAATTATATCTGTTTTGGCTTATTTTTCCAATTTCAACAACAATAAAATTCCTTTTAATCTCTAGATTCACTTAGTTAAGCTCTTGGCTCCACCACATGTTTTATGGGTCACACGTTTGTTTTTATACCCTATAATTAACATGATTCATTTGAATCTTATTTTTACTCGTCCCTGATGCACATAATTAGTTTCTAGGGATATATTCCACTAGTTTTAATTATTGTACAACTTGTTTAATTTTATTATATTAGCTATATAGTTGTTTTATATAAATTATATGTGTTATTCACTGTTTATATTATAACCAGGTCTATTTCCTATGCACTTTCACTATACACTGTTTTTTAACGTTAATCACCGTTATTTCCACTTTCTTACGTTAGGTAGTTTGTGATTATTGTTTAATATTATTTTTATTGTTTTTTAATATCACTTACAGTTCGTAGTGCAATTACACAAAATAACTACTTGAGGTTCGCAGACCTCTCTATAGTTTAATAGGCTTATACAATACCAAATGTGTTTTTACTTACTTCCCTAGCTTGTTAACATTTATACACTATATTTCTATTTATTAACAACTATTTACATTTTTATTATCATTCAATCTTCCCTCCTCAGTGTAGTAGTCATAGTCATGTCGTCTGATAGTCTTGTCATTGTCATTAAACTAATTAATTAATAAGTTTTCATTTCCTATTTCCATTTTATGTACTTATTATAATATTTCCCTTTTGTTTTTTATTACCTTTTATTCCTTGACAATATTATTTATTTTTAAATAGTTACATTTTATTTTCATTTCTGTATTTGTTAACTTGCGATTTTATGCTTCCTTGTATTTTATTTATAAGAAAGATTGCATTTAGGCATAATTCACAACGAATTTTGATGATTAAATTATTGGATTTCGTTGCCCATGACGTGTCAGTTTCTTAACTAAATAATTATATTTTATTAAATTATATTTATTCTAGTGCATAATCTTGTTATGTTACAATATACAATGAATGCTGTCCAAACTTGGATGCTCATGTTCTGGAGCTCTCTAATGAAAAACACTAACATTACTTAAACGCATATTAATATAATTCATAAATTTATTTAAGTTTTTACATTGTACTTTAATTAATAATGAAGCCTCATTCACATGGTGTCATTGAAAGTGCATGGTATTTGCTGTCTTGGCACTAATTGTTCATACACTATTCCATGGGCGTCGTCAGCATAAAATTATTGTGGGGGACACACATTAGGGTCTCAGGAGGGTCCAAGACTACCCCGACTACCCCCCCACCAGAAAAATTACCCTTTGCAAATCATATTTTGAAGCATTTTTTACTTAAAATGGGTGCAATAGGTTGTTGACAATAATATTGACTGAGTTTGTTATTTTTGGAACATGATTAAATGCATTTTTTTACTATATTTATTACACAGTAAATTAGGTCAAATGAACACTTTTACTTTTTAAAACTAACTTACCAAAATAAGTTAAAATATTGTATAAAACTTAACTAGCCTATTCAAGATTTGTAAAAATAGTAAAACAAATCAAAAATGAATTTAAAGTAAAGAACATGACTTATGATAGATATATCATATATGATATATTATGAGCAAAGAGTAAAGTTATGGCTTACTATCTAAACCTAAACCATTTGTTATTATTACGCTGAGCCAAATACATTCCTCCTTGCTTCACAATTGCATATAAATTTTTTTGCTACATTTCTATCATCTAATTTGTCCAACAGTGTTTTGTGCACGTAACAAAGAGCTACGTGATTCAGCCTTTTTTGAGTCATAGTTCACCGTAGATAGGCCTTCAGTATTCATAAAGCACTAAAACTCCGCTCTGCTTCGCAACTTGAAGCTGGACATACAAGCATAAGCCTAACTAACACTTCAACATTGTAGAATAAGTCCCTAACTTCTTTTGCCATCGAAACCAACACATCTTTAGCGTCTTTCAGGCACTTTACTTTATACCAAAGATGAAAGAGTTGGAGTTCTGTTTTTAACGAATGGTCGTTAATTTCTGGATAAGGAGTTACTACATCATATCCCTTCTTTTCTAGACGTACCTTTTCTAACAGAATCTGTTTCTTCATACTAGCTTGTTCAAGTATTCGATTCTTAAAGCCTTGTACAGCAGTGTCAATTACTTCAAAATATTCTCGTCTGTAGTGTTCCTGTGGTGAAATACATTTGTGTCCATCAATGCCCTCAGACATCCTCTTGGGCACCCTTCTTTCCCTGGGTAGTCTCAGCTCTTCAAGACCAAGATCTAAGATTTTTTCATTGCACTCTTGATATACAGATGAAAACTTCTCGTTTGTTCTGAGTTTTTCAAGACCATCAGCAACGTGCTGAACAGATGCACATAGTCCAGTAAGTGTTCTTTTTTCACCCTGAAAACTCTTGTTTAAAATTTCGAGAAGTTCAATAACTTCTCTCCCCATAATCAAACCTAGATATGTTCTCCCATCTTCAAAAACACTTAACAAACCACTGGCTCCTTCATATCTCTGCTCCATAAGCTCATTCAGAGTCTTTAGAATTAGAGGATATTTCTTCAAAATTTCATTTACTTGTGATCGCCGATATATCCACCTTGTGGGACACAGAGGTTTAATTTTTGCTATATTACTGGCAGGACCTTGAGCTGCATCCTCAATAATGTGTTTGTACTCGTCTTTTGCTTTTGTGTTTGAAAGCAATATTCCCAGCTGATGGGCCCAATCCATGGCATTTTTAATGGTTCTTGAACTTTCGCAGCTTGATTTCATCACCAGATTAATGCAGTGAGCACCACAGTGAATGTAGTCCGCAAGTGGTTGTTTATCTACTACAACTGATTGAGTCCCTTTATGGATACCACTCATGTTACCTGCTCCATCATAAGTCTGCCCGCGAAGATTGTACAAAGGGAGTTGCAATCTAAATAGAGCATCAAAAATAAGAGCTGCTATGTCTGTACCACACGTCTTTGCCGTTTCATAAAAACCCAAAAAACTTTCTTGAGGATCCAGATCGGCATCAACCCATCTAACACAAAAACTAACTTGTTCATCCCCTGAAACATCTCTAGTCCCGTCACAAATAACAGAAAACATCAAAGGATCAATTGATTTAATGCTTTGGACTACACTAGACAGAATTTCGTTTCCCAAAATCTGGATTATTTCGTTTTGTATTGTAGGGTGTGTATAATTAGTCTCTTTTTGAAGCCACAGTTTCAAAGAAGGCTTATCTTCACTGCGAACTTTCAGCAGTTCCATTAGGTTTCCTTTAAAATTCTTGTGTCCTCTAATGGCCAGTCCTTGCCTAACAAGGTACTTTAGACTTCCTATAATTGTCATCAAATACTCTAAAGCAGGTTTTTGTTGTTGAAGTTTTATATTTGATAACTGTCTCTCAATAGGAGCTTGTAACTCAGTGTGGCTCAAAACAGCTTGAGAATGGGCAGCACTTTTCTCGGGCATTTTAAACTTTTCAATAGCTTTCTTCCAGGTTTTAAACCCCTTTTCACTAAATGCCTTATCCCCTTTAGTAGCCAGTTTTGTTTGGGCACAACTGAGAGTATCTCGTGCAGTAAAAACAGCTTACCCCTTCAGTTCCAATTACGTGAAGCCAAGGAAATGTTTCATACCAACTTTTCTGAAAACTTAGTATTCGGCCGGATAGTTGCTGCACTGGGAAGCCATCAATTAGAATCTTAGGCTGATGAGGAAAAGTGTAGCAAACGAAACTATTGACAGATGCCATCATGTCTTCGTTAGGCATTTCTTGTACTTTAGTTGCAGTGACCGATGGTGCTGGTGCTCTAGAACGTGGAGAACATGGTAAGATTTCCTCTTTAAGTGTAAGCTCTTCATCATTTACTTTCAATAGCACTGAGAACAAAAATAAATGTTAACAATAATAAAATAATAAAAATAAAAGTAATAGCCAACAAATAAATAAATGCCTAGCTATATAAGAGTTGTTAACGATTTTTTTCATACAAAACTTGATTCGAACAAGAAATTCATGAAAATGTTTATGAACTGAAAAAAACCCGGTTTGTTTATGTATTTCTTTTTTTAATATATTAAATATATTATGTAATAGGTACATATACATAAATCAAAATTAAATTGTAATAACACAGGAAGTTGATACGAAATGATACAAAATTTGGTCGACATAAGACGTAAGTAAGCATGCATTATACTACAGTGAAAACCGTTTAACACGAAGATGGTAAATATGAAATATCGCTTAACACGAAATATGGCTCAGGTCCCGATCGCTGCTTGTATATTACAGTTACAATTTGTACTGTTAACACGAAAGTTTTACGTGATGAATATCGGTTAACACTAAAATTTTTGTTGAAAATAATTTTTTTGTTGGCATTTCAATTACTGGTTAATAAATAAATCCATACATGCATGCCCAAAAACGTGTTTTAAAGAATTTAAAGAAATCCGTTCGTCCTTTCTAAGAAAGTGTAGGTAGTAGAGAAACAAAACAGCTAAGCTGTTTAGTATGTTATGTCTGGACCCTTGCTATTGTATACATTTTGCAGTAACAAGGACAAGAGTAGTTTACGAGAAACCAAATGTTTACATTAGCCTGCGGCAGTTGTTGCAGAGGTAATGGGGAGTTCAGTTTAGTTTAGATATTTGACAATTTCATCTTCTTACCTTAAAAATAAGTTTCATTACCGCCGATGTACATACAATAACTGTACAAGAAAACCTAAATCGTTAAGAACAGTTATAGTATACTGACTTTATTTTATTATACTGACTTTATTATTCTTAATAACCTTAATAAACTATTCTTTATTGATTTACTTTACTACACATTATAGTAAGTAACCTACAGTATTCGCTCATCTATTTTTGTTTCACATTTGTTCGTTTTACACTAAATTCGCTTAACACGAAAAAAGTAACTGGTCCCCGTCATTTCGCGTTAAACGGTTTCCACTGTATAATGCTATAATGATTATTCATTAAATCACTAAAATGATTTATAAAAAGTGGTATTATTATAATGATTATAGTATGCTTACGTTGAGTTGAGTTTCTATGTAAATTTTCAGTAACTAATAATATAAAGAAAATTCTGTAACGAAATTTCATGTGAAAATTTAAAAAAATACATACTAAGATTTTAATTTTGTTTTTAAAAGTGTTTAAATATAAAATTTTTTGCTTTATTGTTTGTAGCATTAAACATAATTAGTTTAAAATAAAAATGACAAATTATTCACTTACCAGCGTCTTCTGCTTTCTTTTGTCTTTTAAAAAAAGACAATATATCTTGTTGGGTTTCTGCTCGCTTCATATTGACACTGACACAAATGAGCAAATGAGTAATGAGTATATCACCAGGCAGTGCAGTGAAGGGAATACCGTCCTCTTGTCGCACCATTGGCACTGTGTTCGCTGGTCAAACCGTTTTGTTTATTTACGGACGGGAATAGCCCAGTTCTAGGAAAGCCAGGCTGTGCGATATATCATATCTCATGTACTGCGAAACACTTGTTACTCATTCCATTCGCATTCCGAACGATGCCATACGATGGTACAATGTAAGTTTAAAATGAGATTTGTTATGATTGCCTATATTCAAATATTGGGGGGGACATTGACCTAGGTTCCAAACATTGGGGGGACCCCCCCATCCCGGGATCGACGCCTGTGCACTATTCTGTAGTGTCATGAATTGAACATTATAGTCTGCTTAAAATGAGTTGTGAACTGATCTTAATAACAACTCAGTGGTTTAAGATTTTCAGATTCAGTTAAGTTTTAGCAATGCTGCTTCAGCATTGTCCCTTTTTGCCTGTTTACACAGTTAGAAATGGCTCCGTCCCACAAATAGGAATATTATTTGACAGTGCTTAAAAATGTTAACACGTCAAATGACCATATAATAAACTAGTACCGGTAATACTCTAGTCAAATTTGACAAAATATTGTTTAATCTGTGGAAAAATTCCCCCCAGCTGAATTTTTGTGTAGACTTTGCTACATCATTTTAAGCAATCTCAAAAGTTCCATTTGAGACTTCTTCTAAAAATTGTATGGGGTCAAATGTCAAGTATACGGTTTTAGTGTTTCATAAACTATTAGTTTTACAATGAAAATGGTTATTATGAAAATTGTAACGCACATAATGTGCCATAAAAAACGATTCTTTAACTTTTTTCTGTAGTTGTTTTGATTGTTCATCATCTTTTTTCACAGCACTAAACTTTATAGAATATTGAAACTTTCAACTTGTGAAACTTACTTGTCTTTTCTTCTCGCACGCGTTTCAACGTGGTGTTCGCCTTCGTCAGCTTTGAGACAGACTGCCATTAATTTGTTATGGTTTTTATTTTGAAAGGTATAATGGGGTGGTGTGTGGAGAAAGGGGATTGGCGCGGGGATCCAAATTATTGTTAGTTTTTTGTATAATTGTGTTAAAAAGTGTGTGTGATTTATACTGTAATTGGTCATTAAGTATGTTGTTTGGTTGTGTTGTGTGGTGTTTGTATATTTCATATTGTTCTGCTGTGTTAAGTTTTCGACCTTTGGGTAAGTAGTGTAACATTTCAAGATTAGTATCTATGTTGGTGTAGCTGTGGATTTTTGTGTGTATGTGTGTGGCAAACGCGGAATGTATATTGTTGTTGGATAAAGCTTTTAGGTGTTCAGAGTAACGAGATGAAAAAGATCTTCCCGTCTGGCCTATGTAGAAACTATTGCAGTTATTATAATTTAATTTTTAAACACCTGTTTTGTTGTATTTGTCTATGTCCATGTTTGTATCATTGATGTGTTTTTTGATGGTATTGTTTGTTCTGTATGCTATTTTGTATTTGTGTTTTCTGAATGTGTTGGCGAGTTTGTGTGTGTTGGTATTTTGTGTTTTGTTGTTTTTGTATAAACACAAAATACCAACAACACACTACAAACTAAATACATCACACTCACATACCATAACTCCAACACACACAAACTCGCCAACACATTCAGAAAACAAAAATACAAAATAGCATACAGAACAAACAATACCATAAAAAAACACATCAATGACACAAACATGGACATAGACAAATACAACAAAACAGGTGTTTACAAATTAAATTGTAATAACTGCAATAGTTTCTACATAGGCCAGACGGGAAGATCTTTTTCATCTCGTTACTCTGAACACCTAAAAGCTTTATCCAACAACAATATACATTCCGCATTTGCCACACAGATACACACAAAAAACCACAGCTACACCAACATAGATACTAATCTTGAATTATTACACTACTTACCCAAAGGTCGAAAACGTAACACAGCAGAACAATATGAAATATACAAACACCACACAAACAACCAAACAACATACATAACGACCAATTACAGTATAAATCACACACACTTTTTGACACAATTATACAAAAAACTAACAATAATTTGGATCCCCGCGCCAATCCCCTTCCACCACACACCACCCCCACTATACCTTTCAAAATAAAAACCGTTACAAATTAATGGCAGTCTGTCTCTAAGCTGACGAAGGCGAACACCACGCCGAAACGCGTACGAGAAGAAAAGACAAGTTAAGTTTCACAAGTTGAAAGTTTCAATATTCTATAAAGTTTTTTCTGTAGACTTAACTGTTTTCAAGTACAATGGCTTACTAAGTTGTACCCTTCAACTTTTTCAAAAAACGCATTCCTTTCCATACCACCATGGAGATAGTATAGTAGGCATGTTTATTTACATGTGATGGCCCCAATATGCCCACTGCAGTTTTTTTTTTGCAATTGACAGTAAGGAAAATTAATCCACTGCTTCCTCAAGTTCTGGAGCCTCTTCATTATATATGGCTTCTGTCTTGGCCTTTTTGACTTCTGTAGCTTTTGCTAAGAAATCAACAGGATCAGTACTATTAGAGATACTGTCCTCAACACATATTGTTGTCTTCAATCATTCTGCTATTGCATTTATGCAAGACTGGCAGTGACACATACTGCAGGACAGAGGAGACAAATTTTTCTGCAGCTACACTTCAAGCCACAGCCTTTGGCGCAATTGTAGAAAACAGTATTGAGGAGTAGGTCTGGAGCAGGTGGAACAAGTGTTTGAACTGGCTCCAAAATGATGTACATAATTATCCATTAGTACCTACACTCTTCTGGATCGAGTTCATTGTCTAGCTATTTTTGTACTTATTTACACAGTACAAATATTAAGCAGCACTAGATGTTAGGGAAGCATGGATAATATTAGTTTTTTTTTTTTAATCCTGTTGATTCTGCAAATTGAAATAAATGAAACTATCTACTCTTACTTCACTGTATACATTATACACAGTTTAAAGAAAGAGCAAAAATTATACTGCAAATTATAAAAGTTATTTGTGAGGAACATTCTGTCATTTTGAACACCTCTGTACAATCTTTCAAGTTGTCCCATTTTACCAATAATTTTCCTCCACTAATATACTTCCTTTGAAATTGTACTATCTGAATTAAGAAAGCATCAAAATAAGCCTTTTTAGATTACATAAATAGTTATTGTTTTTATTGTTAAATAATATCTAAATTAAAAACTGCTTGAATGTGACAGGTTCAAGTTCATGTATCCACATGCACTTTGTGTACTGTTTGTGTCTCATAATTCTTAGTTAACAGTGATGTGTAGTGCTTTGACAGATCTAATGGTAATAATGTCTTTGAATAAGCCTTCATATTTTGTTACTCATAAACAAGGAAATGATGAAACATAAAAAGTGGTGAGAAAGTAACAATTTCCAAAACGTATGCATGAAGGGAACAATAGCTCAACTAACCTTGCCATGTCAGCTGTAGTCTAGGTGTATCAGATTAATACATAAGTAGTTTGTTTACCTCACCTCAATGGCTATTCTAGACAAGGTATAACGTTGTTTTCTTTATTTCAAAGGTTGTTTGTGAGGGATGGTGTAGTTATAGGACAACACAATGAAGACTGGCAGCCATCTGTTGTTTAAGGTCTTGTAGAGGGAAAATTTTCAGTTCACTGAAAAGGCTATGAAGTGCTTGTAAATGCCATTCTGAATGCTGTGTTTGGTCTTGGGCCTAAGTATGTACTAAGACCTGTTTTAAGATTTTAGTTGTTGCTTTGTTTTTAAAATGGTATTAAAGCACTAATATTTGTATGAATTGAATACGCACCTCTTAAAAGATTGAAGTAGCAAGCAAAAAACTTTTTTTTCAGTTGTTTTCATACTACTGTGAAATAAAATTACTACACTGTAAATATTCTAAACAGAGTTGGATATACTTCAAGCAGTATAAACGTTTGAAAGCTATCTCTCACCTACTTGCTAAGAGGGTATCCTAAGACTAGAATAAAACTTTGTATCATCCCTCAACCACCTAATGACTAGTAGTACTTATAGAAACAATTTCATAAATACTGCTACAGTGAAGATAATTAAATTATAATTTAATAATAATAATAATAATAATAATTTAAGTAAATTATAATTTACTGCTACAGTAAATATATAATTAAGTGAAGATATGTCCTGCACTCGTGAAATTAGTGCAAGAATTGCTATATCGAAAAGAGGCATTTAATGGGAAGAAAAGACTGCTGTGTGGCAAAATTAATAAGAATTTAAGAAAAAGGTTGGCCAAATGTATGTGTGGAGCATTGCTTTATATGGTGCAGAGACATAGACACTGAGGAAGGAGGATGAGAAAAGATTAGAAGCATTTGAGATGTGGGTTTGGCGAACAATGGAAAAAGTGAGGTGGGTTGATGAAGTAAGGAATGATGAAGTTTTAAGAAGTATAGGGGAAGAGAGAAGAACCCTGAGGGTAATAGAAAACAGGAAACGGAATTGGTTAGGTAATTGTTTAAGAAGAGACTGCTTGTTTACAACTGCAATGCAGGGTGTCATAGACAGAGAAAAAAGAAGAGGGCATAGAAGAATAAAGTTAATAGATAGCATTAAAATCAGAGGGTGTTATGAAGAAATGAAAAGACTGGCATGCAATAGGACAACTTGGAGAGCTTTTACCATTTGAAGACCTGCCTTAAGGCAGAACACCAAATAATAATAATAATAATTTATATAATAAGTATACAATTATGTTTCCACCAGCACATTTTTTTTTAAATTTTGACATGTCCTTTTTTATTTCTATAAGGAGGGGGCTAATTCCTAAACCCCCTTTTGGTGCACCACTGTCTGTGCATATGTAAACAAAGACTTTTAATGCAACTGATTCATAATAGCTGTGTATCTGTATTACCAAACATATTTGACCTGCCTGCTCTGTATCTCACGTAATAATAATCTAATTCATTATTCAAAAATCGATTCGGTTAAACATTCAAGACCTAATCGAATCTAAATGATCTCAACAACTCTAGCAATTGAAATCTTCCAGTAGCGTGGTGTCCATGTAACTGCTGTTGTCTTGGACACCAGGAAATTAAAGAAAATAAAATTCATTACATCAAAGAGTAAACTGGCAAAACGCTCATTAGCAGCGCATACTGGTTACTACTTGCACCTATTTCTGTTTTGTTCGTTTAGTTATGTGTTTCTCTGTGTTACTGTATTATTTGTATTCTGATTTATTTTGTGTAAGTATAATGGTCTCCGGGTTCCGGTGAACCAGGATCATCTTCTTCTGCCAGTGAATTTAATTGCGTGACAAAATATACCACGCTAAAAAATCTTTTGATTTGCATGTGTTTATGGAAATGTGTGATATTATTAATAATGGTAGATTTACTCCTAATATAAAGGCTTTAAAAATCAAAATAATTTGGGAGTTATGATCGGCATTTTAACACATGAAGCATGAAGCACGGAATATTCTTGGCTATGTGGGTGTACTAAGTTGATGAAACTTTTCTGCTGTATTTTGTTTTCAACAGAAAAAAAAGTGTGTGGAATAGTGATGGTGCATGTCCCACTTTATCTACCTTTTGAGTGGAGAGGACCCCAACCACCAAGCGGTCATCTATCCACGTTTCTGTATTCAAGCATGTGATGCTTGACTTTGCAAGTGGGTAACCTTGATAATACTACATGAAATTCTCAGTTAAAGTGAACTTATCTACACTACAAAAAAATAAAATTACAGAAAAACAATTACATTAGTAGCTCCCGATAATTTCCATATGACTGCACAGATAATACCAGTACCAGCAAATGCATATATTGTCCCCCACTTCAGAGCTCTTGCTGCTAGCTGTACTCCAGATTCATGAAGTTCTCTACTCGATACAACTCCTTTACTGAATGTTTCAGGATCCTGTCTTCTTGCTGATCCTAGTGTAGCTGCAAAGGCCGCTATTGCTGAAGCTCCTCCAACAGCTGTTAGAAAGGCTCCAGCTATACAAATGAACAATTAGTTTTTAGAATAAATAATATGATCAACAAAACATTTTAGTCAATCTTTGAACACTATAAAACCCATATAACAGAAATTCCATTCATATTCTGTACAGTATATGAAGGAAATCTTATGCTGTTGAGTTAAATGTTTACTGGGGCTGGAAGTATGCCCTGTAACCTACTACTGTAATGACCTGAAGTTAAAATTGTATATTCACAAATTATAAGCAGAAAATTTATATAAGTGCTCATCTAGTTAAACCTTAACAATAAATGCACAAACATGTAAAATGAACTGATTTAATGGTTTCCCCTGTGGTTGACAGTCTGATTTCTGAATCGAAAGATCTAAGGTTTGTAGTGTCAACTCACTATAGTATGGAGTCCAGATGAGTAATACTATCAGGCTTGCTAACGATTATTGGATAAAATTATATTATGCAATACTGTCTTAATATTAACTCTGAGAATGGTATTATCAACAGATGGCTCATAAGTCTTTTTCTTCTATCCAGTATGGATTATGTACATTGTCTACCACAGCACCATACTTTAAACTTTCATTCCACCTTTTCTGTGGTCTTCCCCAGCTTTTTTCTTAAGCTTTATTTTATATTTCTTTTGAGATTCTGCTTTCATCCACTGTTCTACATATCTTTTTTTACATTAATTAATAACATTAAAATATCCTTTATCAAATGTGAAGTCATGACTTTTAATGTAATTGCAACTACAACAATCTTTAGTAAACTTCAATAGTGATGTTACAAATAAAGGTACATAAATTCTGGTCTGCATGTGAAGTAGTATGCTCACTGAGGAATAAAACTAGAAGTAAAATAAACAACCTCACCAGTTCTGCTACAATTTTGTCACAGATAGTTCTTACAGAATAGAAGCATGGGAAATTAAGTTTTTATGAAGAATCAAGGGTTGCGTGCAATATACAAAATAGAAATAGGCCTACATACGGATATAGGCCTACTGAATATATATATTCTAGACAAAATATACCAAAAGTTAAGGAGAATAGTTTATAATTCATATTACATATTTTCAATAGACTTAGTACAGGGTAAGTCAAAAAGTAAAGGCAAATTTTATTTTCCCTGCTGCAATGGATGGCAGCACTGACTGAACAATGACATATCATAACCTCAAAGTTTTTTTGTTCTTTAGCTGTGTTGTTTCAGTGCTCAGCTCCATTCGTAGTGATTTCAGGGAATTTTATTATGAGTGCCCCGTTGTCCGTGTGCACCAAGGAAGAAATGAGGGGAGTGGTACGTTTTCTGCACTCTGAAGGGACTAAACCTGCGGAGATTATTTGCAGAATGCAGTAGCAGTACGGTGAGAGCTGTCTTAATGAACGCAAAATTTATGAGTGGATAAATCGCTTTAAAAATGGTTGTGTATCTATCTGCGATGAAGAGCGTTCAGGTAGGCCATCCACTTCGAAGACGGACAAGAACATCGAGACAGTTGAGCGAATGATTCATGATGATCGTCGTGTCAAAATTGATGATATTGCGCATGCGTTGAACATTAGCCATGGTTCAGCAGTTGCAATCATCCACAAATCACTAAATTATCGCAAAGTGTGTGCTCGTTGGGTACCACATCGACTGACAGACCAGCACAAACAGAAACGTTTGGAAATTTTGAAATCACATTTAAGGCGTTTAGAAGAGGAAGGAGAAGAGTTTCTCAGTCGCATAGTAACCGTTGATGAGACGTGGGTCCATCACTTCGAACCACAGAGTAAGCGGCAGAGTATGGTGTGGAAACATCCATCCTCGCCTACAGCAAAAAAGTTCAAAAGACAAGTTTCTGCAGGAAAGTTGATGATGACAGTGTTTTGGGATATAAAAGGTCCACTTCTAATTCATTACACTCCTAAAGGTCAAACAGTGAATAGTGACAGCTACTGTGAGCTACTGCGAGATCTGAAACCCAAAATCAAAACAAAGAGGCGAGGAAAACTTTCAAAAGGTGTGCTTTTGCTTCAGGACAATGCTCGTCCTCATACTGGGGGGAAAACAATCCAGTGCATTCAAGATCTTGGTTTTGAGCTGCTGGAGCATCCGCCGTACAGTCCTGACCTATCTCCAAGTGATTTTCACCTTTTTGGTCCGATGAAGGAGCACCTGCGTGAATCCAAGTTTTCGTCGGATGACGAGGTTGTGGAGGCGGTGCGCGAGTGGCTGTGCACGATGCCACAAATCTTCTTCCAGGATGGAATTACGAAGCTTGTCAAGAGATGGACCAAGTGCATAGAAGTTGAGGGAGATTATGTAGAGAAATGATGTTACTTGTCATCTTGTTTTCACAATAAAAAGTTCCTTTTTAAAAATTTGCCTTTACTTTTTGACTTACCCTCGTATATACTTTATTCTATTTGCGTTTAAGTTTTTTTAAACTGAAAAAGCCAAAGAAATGCATTTACCTTGTTATAACACTTGTCTGCTCTAGCGTGATACATAATTGTTTGACATATGTGTTATTTTGCGCGCGTGCACACCCACCCGTACATATACACAGTTTTAGGGATCATACATTCTATGTCAAATCCCATTTACTTTTCCCACAATCCTGCCCCAGGCCGTGACTGTAAATCAGGGGCGTATATACTAGGCTAGCTAGGCTAGCTGCGAAGCCCAAAGATTAAAGCACAAAAAAATCTATTAGGAATTTGCATAAAATTGTTCATTTTATCGAAGTCAGACGTGTTTCCCTCACGTGTTTACTTCTGTTTCGTAGTAGCGTAATTACTAATTACAGACAATACAACTTCGCATATAACGGCGCTTGAATCACTGCAACTTGCTTTACTCAGGCTTCGCAAGTAACTTGCGAAGCCTTTCCTCATCACGATTCAATGGCGTTGCTATGACAACGGTGAGGGACTTGGTGGGGGCAATGACGTTTATCTTAGGCTAGGCTTCGCTCCTTGGAGAGCTAGCCAACAGTGTGAGACAGTAGGCCGTGTGGCACGCAAAGCAGTGGTTCATTTTAAAATTAGTTATAATTTTGTGAATGATATTTTGTGCTGTGCGGTTTGAATAATAAATTAATATGAGTGATATAGTTAATAAACCATTGACAAAGACAATTTGCTCAGCTTCCGTATGAGGATAAGCTTCAAATTGTAAAGATAGGTAGGCCTCAGCCATCCCTTCTAGAACTTACAAGTGAACATAAAGAAAAGAACAGAGTGTATACTAGATGTTTTAGTGAGGCCAACTACAAAAAATACCCTTGGTTAACTGGATCGAGTAAAACTAATAAATTGTACTGCTGGGCGTGTTTGCTTTTTTGCACCGATACAAGTCCTTGGAATAAGACAGGATTTAATAATTTAAATTATTTGGTAACGGCTTGTGATAAACATCAAAAATCACTTAGTCATATACGAGCATTCAATACGTTACAGACATTCGGTTTTCAAAGAATCGATCATTCCCTTAATTTAAAGAAGAAGATTGCTGACAGTCTACATAATGAAAAAGTAAAGGAAAATAGAATTATTTTAAGAAGACTGATTGACGCAGTAACATTCCTAGGGAAGCAAGAATGTCCATTTAGGGGCCACAATGAATCTAGCGATTCAACAAATAAAGGCATGTACATAGAACTTTTGGAATTTTTACCAACGTATGAGCAAACAATAGCGAACCATTTAAAAACCGCAACAATTTTTAGAGGAACGTTACCGGTAATACAAAATGATTTAATTGACGCAGTAGGTAGCGTAATTACAGACAAAATCAAATCAGAAATATCTAATGCAACATTCGTTGCAATATTACTTGACGAGACAACTGACATAACCAATAAAAGTCAATTATCAACAGTTTTACGATTTGTCGATAATGAAGGAAACTGTCAGGAACGATTTTTGCACTTCACTGACGTCAGTTTAGACCGAACTGCACAAGGATTGTTCCAACACGTCACCAAGGTTGTGGATGATTTAGAATGTTCAAAAAAACTTATAGCCCAAACTTTCGATGGAGCAGCTGTTATGGCCGGTCATGTGTCTGGACTTCAAGCCTTGGTGAAAAATAAGTACCCATCAGCTACTTTTATTCATTGCTGTAGTCACAGGCTGAATTTGGTTTTGTCAAAGTCTACAAATTTTGTAGCAGAATGTAAACGGTTTTTCATCACTTTATCAGGAATACCTAGCTTTTTTTCACATTCTACAGTCCACACAACTGCTCTATAAAACTTTATGGAGAAGAAACTACCAAGAGTGGCACCAACAAGGTGGAATTTCTCATCAAGGCTTGTAAATACTGTCAAAGAATATAGAAGGCCTCTTATCATGTTCTTTTCATCAATAGAAGATGAACCCGGTGACTGGACAGGTGAAGAAGTGAATACTGCTTCAGGCTTTGTTTGTTTTTTACGTAAATTCGACACTAGATTTCTTCTTCTTAGTTTCAGCAAAATATTTGCAATTTCTGATGTTCTGTTTGACATAATGCAAAAAAAAAAATGTTTGGACATTTCTTACTGCATGAACAAAGTCAATGAATTCTATGATACTCTGCAGAAAATTAGAGATGAGGATTTTGATCTTGTATGGACAGAAGCTACAAGTAATTCTGAATATGAAGATAAAGAATATGAACCAAGACACAAAAGACAGAGAAATGATGACCGTTCCAAATGGCAGCGTATTTTTAACGAAATTCTGGACACAGTGATGTCCCAGATAAAATTCAGGTTTGAGTCCCAAAAGGATCTTAAATTCGTGTCTTTATTGGATTCAAACAATTTTGATACATTTTGTAAAAGTTTCCCACAAAATCTGATGACAGAACTTAAAGAACCATATAGTTCATACTTTGACATTGTTCGCCTCAAAAATGAACTAAATGTGCTTTATACTCTAGACATCACTATAAGAAAAAATCAGTGAATGAGATTACTATTTATATGAAACTCAATAATTTGGACATAGTGTTTAGTGAAGTGTTCAAACTAGCAAAATTAACATTGACATTTCCATCTACAACTGCAACTGTTGAAAGAAGTTTCTCCGCTCTAAAGAGGATTAAGACACCTCAGAGCCACACAAGGACAAGTCCGGTTAAGCAACTTGGCTGTTATATCTATTGAGAAAAACATTCTTCTTAATATGAAAAAGTGGTCAGAAGAAACATTTTATGAAAGTGTAATCCTGAAATTCACACAAAAGGAGAGAAGAATGGAGTTCTTGTTCAAATAAGTCTACACAGAGCCGTCGTCGAAGTAAGTCAAACTTTCTTCAGTATAATTATATATTATTTCCTCATGATGTAATGATATAGTTCTTGCTTTTTGTAATCTTTTATTTGTTTCACTACTGCCATCCGGCCCTAGTGGCTTCGGCGGAACAAATGTATGCTATAAATAAATAAATAAATGAAGTATTGAAGTTCTTTGCTTGCTTTTTTCTTTCTAATGATGCCATTTCATAATTATTGTTGAAGTATCAGTCATTATATAAGTTAAAATGCATTTGCATGGTGTCACAAAATCACATCACTTCAAAAAGCTTGAAATGTGAACGAGGGGGACCCCCTCAAGTGCATTTTCTTCAATTCTAAGGTGAGCTAGCCCAGGTCTCGAACTCAGCATACGCCACTGCTGTAAATGTTTTGTCATAATATTTACAAGCATATATTTATTGTACACACATGTATTAATACAACTATAGTACTACTTAACTTTTAACTATAGTATAAATAGTTACGCCTATACAAATAACAAACTTTCAGTACTATTTACACTGGATTTATTACTATAACGTTATGTTTATCATATCTTAATTAGTTTTAATTTTGTTTTGCCAACCATTTGTCAGACTGTCCTGTTAACTCCAAAAATTAAAATTTGGATTTACCAAACCATGTGTAATTTTCATACACACCATGCTGACTACAGAAAAAAGTAAGAAATTTAACAAATTCTTGAAATCAATGTTGAAACAATTATCTGAGACATGTCATTATGAATAATATAATTACAACCATATTCACTACAACAGCTTGTTTTGTACAAAGTTATAAACCAAACCACCACATTTTATATAATAAATACTCTTACGTAATTTAATTATTGACCTGATGCTTTTTTTTAATAGCCAAAATCTATGTTGAACGTTCTGGTATAGGCTATTTAATTTGCATGACTGGAAGTTTTAGTTTTAATTAAAATCATAACACCAATGACTTTATTCATGAAATCTCTTGATTCTTTTAACTAACTCATACAAACATACTGTCTGCAATATCTTGACACATAATCCAAAATAAATTATGTCTCAGAAGCAAGTGTATATCTGCACAATATATTTATCTGAATATTAAAAAATCCTTTGTAAATCATAAGTATATAAATTGCTTTTTTACGTTTATTTATAAGGAAGAAAGTTTAATAGCATAGACCAGCAAACGTTTGTAATAATATATACAAACTTCTGGTTATTCCTTATAATCCTGACTAATGGAATCAAGTCCCTTGGGATCAGGTGGGGACAGTTCCTGATAGTGTTCGTTTTGAAAGTATGCAACATAACAAATAGAGCAATTGGCAACTTAATCTGGACTGGGCCAAAATGGATTAATTTATGCTGTCACACTTATTTTTTACATTTATAATTGTTAAAATATCATGAGCAGCTTACCACATTTCGAACGTAAAAGCACTGTAAGAATTAATAATCTATAATTAAAAATTAAGAACGTTTTGTCAACACTGTATGCCCCTAACCTAAAACAAGAATTATACCGAAAAAATTTCATAAGCATGGAAAAATATTTATACCTTTTAAATTATAATATTTATCTTTGCCGCTATTTGTATCAGTCTTTTCTACTTTCTGTGAAAGATCAGTGTCAAGTTTATTCTCCATATCGAATGCACACAATTATATGATACATAAAAGCTTATTTGATCAAAACAAATTATTCGTCTAACAAATTATTGTCATGATTAACATAATATCGATAACAGGATACAGGTACATGAACCTTCCGATGTCCTAAGTCATGTTCATTATGTGTACTTTCAAAGATAATATTAATTTTAACATAACCAAACAATTCAAAAATTCCTCATTCCTACATTTATTCCAATTTCTGCCACTTGGTTTTTGGGGCGTTGTCCTCGACTCTTATGGCAGTCGTGGTTGTAATTTGATTTTTATGTATGTTCGTATACATCTTTAGTAAACAATAGTTGCCGAAAATGTAGTAAAACGATAATATTTTGTTAATGTAGAAAATGCAAATGGGTGATAACAAAGATGTGTGATAGTGCTAACTGTTGAATGAAAAAAAAAAACTGGGCAGGTTTTATGAAGGTTATGGTGGCATGAAAATGCCAGTTGTCAAACTTGATGGTTTCAACTCCTGACACTTCGTATCACCTTGTTCGGTTAGAGAACTTTGCACAAGATAAAAAGACTCATGTCGAAGCGAAGATGACACATGTCACTAGAAAATGGGAATTATTTCCTGGAAAAAATCGCTTTTGTTGCGATGGACGTATTATGATGGCTCCACAAACAAGTGTCTTTTTTGTAACAGTGGGGCTGATTGTTGGGACTTGTGCATTGTTTTTTGTGTTTGAGTAAGTAACCTTTCATTGTTATTTTTTAACATGTTTATTAACAATTTAAATATTTAGTTTGACATACAAAATTATCAACCTATGAAGGTTGTCATAGTATAGGGTTTTGACAGTTTCTGTATTTAACGTTTATAGATAATATGTACTATTATTCTTTTTTAAGAGCTGCTACAGTTAAAACTGTAAAACTAGTTCAAATATTTGGTATACCAAATATTTTATTATATTAAACTGCCTGAAGAAGCTGAAATTAAATAAATGCCTATGGAAACAATTATGAATCAGTACCACAATACCATATCAGTGATCAAAGACTTGATACTTTTGTAGTGATAAAATAATAGGTGTCTACAACTCTTCGATTCTCTTTTAATAATTCAGTACCAGGGGACCGAGCTTAGCTCGGTTTCAAATAAAAAATAATTTTTTTAATAAGATTTTACATTTTTCTTTTTACATAACAAAACAAAAACAGACATGCATTTTACAATATTAATTTAGAAATTGGAAATGAATTTTATGAAATTGGGAAACTAAAATAGTAATCTTATAACTCATCATGTAGGTTAACAAACATAATATATTTAAAAAAAAAAAAAATATATATATATAGCAATATATTTAAAAATTTAATTTTGTACAATATTTTATAAAACATGTTGAAATTATCCAAGTTGTCTGGAATGTCCAAAAAGAGATGTCCATCATCAGTATCCATTTGTAGATTATTCTGTACATTATTATTAGAATCAATATCATTCAATGTTTCTTTCCACACTATATTACGAGTGTGTCGAGGATTTTCTTGTGGTAGAAGAACTTTTAAACTGCCTTTCCTTTTAACTCGGAAAAAAGCGACGTATAACATTCCATGCATAAAAACTGGTGTTCTTAAGTCAACACCAACGTACTCAAATGTTTGACCCTGGACCTTGTGAGCTGTCATAGAAAATGCCGGTCTTACGGGAAATTGATGTCTTTGCATGGTACAGCCAAGTTGACCTTTGTTAGAATCCAATGTAATTCTTGGGATATGTACCTCTCGACCCGATTTTTCTCCACTAATTATCTTAGCTTTGATAATGTTATTGCACAACTCTGTAATATTTAATCTAGTTCCATTGCAAAGCCCTTCTGTAATGTCTAAGTTTTGTAAAAGCATTATTATAGTATCCTTTTTCAACTTAAGTTCATGTGGCGGTAAATCGACTATGTCAACAGAATTAAGGAAATCTGAAGTGAATTGAAGAGCTCCTTCTGGTTGATCTTTTACAGAGTCGTAGCTGTGATAAATTTTGATATCTCCAGGTAGTTTTTCAATGATCTCAGCATTAATTTTTGTTACGTCTCTGTTCAAAGGAGCAATTATAGCTCTGTCTTTCATATCTTGAAATCTATTATTAGTAATACAGTTTCCAAAGACTTCATCAATTAGATTTCCATTAGAAAGAATATCTACTGGTAGCTCAATTTCGTCCATATTATTTACAGGCAACTCTCCGTTCCTGACCTTCAACAAATATTCAGCAAAATCTCTTTGCTCTGGATCTACACGCATATTTTCAGTCAAAGAAAAGAGATGGAAATGTTGCCAAAGGTTACTTCTTTTTATGCATAGATCTATCAGTTCACTTTTGTTGGCACGTTGTTGAACAGGCAAGCACTGTCAAAAATCTCCTCCAAAAACAACAATTTTTCCTCCAAATGGTAAATGTGGATTGCCCAGAGCGCGAAGCAATTGGTCCATATTATGTATTCCATACTTAGGTAACATGGGTGCTTCATCCATTAAAAAAACTTGAACTTGAGCAAGTTCCCTGCCTTTCGAAGATCCTAGTTTTATATTTGAAACAGACTCAGCAGTTAAAGGAACTTTAAGTCCAAATGTTTTGTGGGATGTTCGACCATTAAGAAGTAAGATAGACGCAATTCCAGTGAACGCCATGCACTTTACATTACAATTTCTTCCAGAAAGAATGTGGAATAGTGTCTTATAAATAAACGTTTTTCCCGTACCACCAGGTCCATCAATAGAAAAGCATCTTTGCTCAGATTGACCTTCAGCAGCACTTAAAATTCGATCCACAATTTCTAATTGTCTTCCTCGAAGACGTTGATACATGCTTTCCCCCAATTCTGCGTATTCATCAACGTTTACTGTTTCTTCATTCTTGATTTTTGTAATTGTCTATATCGTGCATATTGTATCTCTGTACCTAGAAGCGGAAATTTCGACCATCTGTAGCTTCTGTGTTCAATTTGTAAGCAATGATCCGATAAGCTCTTTTTATCGCTTCTTCAATAGAAGTGTTATTACGTCTGGCCTCTCTAATAAAGTCTTCAGCCAATTCTTCTTTGAACATATCCCATAAAGCCTTAGGATTTTCAGGAGCGCCAAGAATAAGAAATTGTGTGAATAGTGTTCTCATTACTGAAGGTATTTTTGACATGGCAGATCCTCTCAAACCTTCGACCCATTGTTGATCATCATATGTTAGTCCTCTAGCTAGGCAGGCTTGTTTATATGTAGCGTATCTTGTTCCTTCTACCAATAAAAGGTCATCGAAGCTTGTAGCATCCTTGACGTGGTAGAGCAATAGCCGTAGATGGTAAAGTTCTGGTTGCGAAACAAAGTTTATGCTGTGAACTCTACCAATAACTCGAAGGCGCCTGACCCTGGGCACTGTTACTTCCTTCCACCTAACGTGCTCTGGCATCTGCCAATAATAATGTATTTCTTGTTGATTTTCATTGTGGACTTGATTTTGTTGTTGCTGCTTCGAATGTGAATTATGTCTAAAGTAAACTTCTAAAGTTGAACCTCTTTGGCCTACGTCAGCTAAATCTTCCTGGGTCTGTTCAATATTGCCATTCGATATTGTCCAGGTAGATGAATTTCTAAACGTTGAACAGTGTGACTTTTTTCTGGATTTCATAGCCAAAGAGACTCCAGCATGCCTCTGGAGGTGTGATGCGTCGATCTTGCACATATGTTTCTGCTTCATTGTAATTTAATGTTCGTTGATCTTGAATTACCTTGACAAATGCACAGTCGTGTCCCTTGTAAACATATTTATAAAGATATTTAACTGCTTTTATACTACCAACGTATTCTACATTAATATAACACTAAATAACTGATTGGAATAAAATCACTGTAAAAGACAAAGAAAATGATCACACAAATCGATTAATTTCTGAAATAGCTCACCTATAATTTTCAAATAAACCTTTGAATAAACAAACAGACACAACGTTTTTGAATAATGATGTAATGAAATTTCGGTAATGTAAAAATTTCGAGAAAATTCTTCGAGCCGTTACGGGAAAAATTTATAGACGGACGGACAATTATTGCTCGGAAAAGTGGGAAAATGAATTTTCCCGAAAATAAGAACTTGACCAATGAATTCCTCGTATAGAAAAACCCACAAATGGCGATTTAGAAGAAAATTCCTCGAGCCGTTTCGGAAAAAAATTTACAGACAAACAATTATTGCTCGGTTAATAGTATAGGATATAGTTAATAGTTTTTTTGTTCTATTGTATTCAGGTTTTTATAGAAATATTAAAATTAGATTCAATTTAATAACTATATATTTGTTATATAATAAACATGTATACATAATGAAAGTTTATATTATATATTTATTTAGGCTATTGTACATAATGGGTAGTAATAGTAAACTTAAGTTCACACCCATCACATGTATTTAACATAGATATATTGTGTAGTGGATAGAAAATCAGATGGTCTGGTGATCAAGTGTTTCTTAAAATTTCTGGTACACACTAAATATCATTGTTAGGCTACCATGTTGTAACGAATTCTGTTTGTTACAAATTTATAAATATGTGTTTGTGTAGAAATAAAATTGTTTATAAAAAAAAGTTTATAATTAAAAATTTTTTTATATAATTAATTAAAAACAATTAATTAATTAAGTTTTGTAGTGTTCCGAAACGTTTATCACTTATTTTAATTGTTTTATAGACTTTTGTGTATTTGTTAAAACCTCTAGCCACTTATAGAATTGTCTCCAATAACAATCGATACTTGTTTATTTTCTGTTTGAAGGTTATCTTCCTTCTGGTGGTGAGATTCTTGTAGTTAGTTCTATTTAAATTGAAGTATTACATTAGTTATCTATATTAGAAATGAAAAACTGTTTAAATAGGAAATATATTAATAATTTTATTGACAATTAGTTATCTTGACTCTTGTCGATATGTAAATCGATTCTCAGGGTATCGTTTGAATTATTACAAATTTTTTATATAGGTTCTTTGAACAGCTATGTTAGGGAAAGTGAGAGAAATAGGGCAACGTTTGAAAAGTATTACATTACAAGGTAAATTCTTAAAATTAACAGTACATATATCAGATTCAAAGTATAGAAATAAATAAATATGTTGTGAACCGTCCTGTAGGCAGAAGGAGGGTGTGTTGATTTGAGTTGTGGGTAATCAGCAATGGCCGCCGATGAAATTGAAAGTCGTCACCTCGCAGTTTTGGCGTTCAAATAAAGATGTTTTCCTTATGAATTTACGTCCTGGTGGCTGCAATTCTTCCTTCTTGTGTTGGTGGAGTGTCACTGGTTCAGTTTTGGTGTTGTATTCGGAAAAATAGTGTATATTTAAGTCAGGTTCACTTTTGTCGGTTAGTCATATGTTAAGCACTTTTCTGGTTGTGTTATTACTGTTTTAATGGGTTTAAATGTTATTTCCACTGGTGTTCTGTGCTGTATAATGTTAATTCAGTGTTGGTATATGTTTATCTCACTGTGTTGAACTTTAAAAATGTTTTTTACCGAAACTCTCGATTTTCACTTTCGGCTCAGACAATTATTCGCCATTACGGTACTCGTAACTAGGTTAAGATGGGTAAATTGCTCGTGTCAAGTGTCCCATACAAAATTCAATAATTAACTAACTTACTTCCTTCATCTCCGACTAAAGTCTTAGCCAAAGGAATATTATTCATTCCATTGTTCAAATTTTATTTTGCATCCTGTGCATGTGATAAAGTTACATTATATAACTGATTAGACTTTGGTTATTCTTCAAATTTATTAGCTAGTAGTTACTTAATTTTATCCTTCAGTTCATTCTGCATAATTTGATACCAAATAATGTCGTTTTATTAAGTTTTTGATCTAAAAATGATATTTCTTCTTCATTTTGTAATTTCTAAGTCCTAAGGTCTAACTTCCTGTTCTTTTCCAAATTCTGCCATTACCAAGTTATATTAATGATTATTAAATCTCATATTATAATAAAAGGTTTATATTCCCTTAATTTCTTGTAATTAGATGAATTGGTTAAGTTTTAAAATATTATGTTGGAATATATGACTCCCCTCTCCAAATTTTTGAGTTCTGTCATTTCCATTTTTATCAATAATTCTGTCTATAATTTTACAAAGTCTATCTTAGTTATATTTCTTATTACATGGCTTTGTTTCTGATTTACATTATCTAAATCCCTTCAGTTTAAATGTATTTATGTACTTAGTTTCTCAGTTTTGATGATGTTTAGTTTTTTACTTTTGGCCTAGATTCCTAACAGTTTTTACATACAAATTTTTATAAATAATACATATTGAGTTATACCCTCTCTGACTTTCATTGATATTATAACATAAATTAAACATTTTCTTCTTGTAAACAAAATAACAATTAGTATATGTTTCATACTATTAACATATAACAAATAATTCCAATTACTAGTTGTCTTTAACAAATCAGACATTTTTTATACTCAAAGATTAATAATGATACATAACAAATATCATATATAAAGAATGTTGTTCCATTCTAACATCTTAATTAGTTATTAACAATAATACCTATAATAAATATTTTATAATTAAAGAATGTTAGTGGTTCTGACCTTTTTAAATTTGCTTATTCCTAATACATTTTTACATATCTTATTCTACATAAACAAAACCTTATTTACTATAATCTTATACTCTATATTCCTTATATTAAGTTTTATGAACAGTTTTTATCTGTTTTTTAATTGGGTTTTGGGTAATTGTACCCTGTCACTTCACTTTTTATTCTGTGCCTGCTCTTGTTTTATAAACCATTCTAATGAATGTCATTTAAACAGATTGGCAGTTCTTTACTAAAACACATGTATTATATTATCATGATAATACTTTATTTATTATTTCTGAACAAAGATTAAGTCACTTCAAAGTTGTATCATTTCATTATTTACTTAGTTTGTGAATACTGTTACGATACAATTAAGCCAAACCCCGTACCAGTGATAAAAAAGATAATTCTTAATATAAAAGTACTTCATATAAAATAAAATGTTTAAAAAAATGTATAAAATGTAAATTTTTTGACACAACGTACGACGATATTACCCAACCCAAGTGATTGAGCCAACAACATAAACATAAAGAAGGGAACCACGTGACATACTCAAGAAAAAAATGTGATAGACCAAACAATTATGAACTAACAAGAGAAGAATCAGAGGAAGAGAACAGATCCCTACAATTAAACAGAATTTTAAACCATAAGAGAAGAGGAGAACCGAAACAAGATGAAGACTATCGAAGACGAAGAAGAGGAAGAATGAAGAGGAGACAGGTTAAACCCAAGGGGAAACTAACACACATATAAAGGAGAAAAATAGTATACTCAAGGATAGAATACGGTCAATAAACCTCAAATAATTATTTATTGATGAAACAAATATTATTGTTATAATTGAATTAACCTATGTACCCATTTTAAAGACAATACGATTGTAAAGTAAAGTAATGCAGAAAAAGTACACTAACACAGTCAGAAAGGTTAGATTTAACAAAACACAACTAACCTCATATTATTAATAATAAATATTATGCTAGAAAGAAATAGTGAGAAATGATAGGAGAAAGTATATGGATTACCCATTAAATAACACTCAATACAAACCGTGAACCAAAGTGAAGTGCCTTAGTGAAGTGTAAGTACCCTAAAAAATAGTGAAAGTGAATGTTAAGCATTAAAAAATATAATGATAAGTAAGAAAACACTTTATAAACATTGATGAACAATCAATGATTGGAGTGACATTGTACACGTTAATATAACTAGACATAATTAGAAATAGTATTCCAAATAAAATATAAAAGAAGCATGTAATGTTATTCAGGGAGAAAGCCCAGACAAAAGTAATTTGTGTTATCATGGTATAGTAGAATAGAAATAAAGTTTTGTTGTTAAAATTAAGACTACAAAGAATAAAACACCCCATGTTGAAAGGGGAATTAACTTTCATAATTTTGCGAGAAGTGACAATGTTTATCACTGTAGATTGTAACAAAAGAAAGAAATCAATATTAGAACTAATAATAACTAGTGACTTGTAAAGAATAGTTTGGTTCAATGTTAAAAAGGGAATATGGTTGAAGGGAACCTACAGTCCATAAACCTAATTATTATATTTTAAAGGATGTGTAATGAAAATGTATGTGGAATAATAGTTAAAACACAAACAAATATGATAACTAAGTGAAGCCCATCAGGCTGAATTCAAAATGTAATTTTAAAAGTAATACACCAAAAAACAATCATGGCCAATCTTGACTATGAAAACATCTGTCAGAGACACTCAAAAGTAAATTGTATCTATTTCGCAAGAAATCTTACTAATCTAAGACCAGTAAATGGCCAGTAATTATATGTCAATCATTTTAAAACAGAAATGTTATTGTAATAGTTTAATTTAAGAAAGATATGTACTTTATCAAGTGTCAAATATTTGGACTAAAGTTAATGTATAACAGAATATGACCTTATGAGGTATCATTGTAAACCTTGAAAGGAAAGAAAGATAATAGTGATATCATTTATTACCCCAAAGGAACTATAAAGGAATAAAACCATTAGGAAAATACTTAATAAATTTGAATAAAAATTCAAATATTTTAACAATGTCTTTGAAAGAGGAGTTAACCAATCACAGGATTGAGGTTACTATGACAACGAGCCGTTGAGGGCTTATTTTCCGTTAAATATTAGAGACTCGAAAAACGACGCGTGGGTAAGCGGCACGCAAAATTGGAATGATTGAAATTTTAATTTAAATAGTTACAAAAAGTTTCAAAAGTGAACCAAGATGACCAAAAACGAATAGATGTCGATCTACAAAGAATTAACGATGTCCAGGAACCAAATTAAATAAATTAATTAGAAAAAAACCCAAGACCAGATTGAAAAAGATGTTCGAAGTTTAAAACCAGCCCAAAATTGAAGAATATCCACTAACCCGATGACTACGCTTCAACGTTATATGAACTGATAAGTATCGAACAAATTCCTTAATCCCAAAAAACCCAAATTACTTAAATTATTTTCCAAATGATAAAATTTCTCACTATTGAACAAGTATTATTTTCTTTCAAAGGTGTTAATGCATAATTTACTTACTAAAAAACATTTTATGAATCAAAATATAACCTTGATTGAGAGCACAATTTTTGTAACAGAAATACGACACTACCGAACAATTTGTAAAAACACATTATAATTTCTAAATACGTATAAGGTATGGTAGTGTACTTTTTTAATGTAACCAACGTTTATGTCTTATTTCATGATCCAAAGAACTCCAGATTTTAAACATAGTAATTTATTGTATGCAACTGACGCCGTATCGGCAAACAAAAGTGTTTTAAAATCAATTTTGCCAACTCTGAGATATTTTTGTGTTTCATGCTGTAAGCCGGAGCAATCTGTTATCAAATTATTTATAATTCATTTGTCATATTTATTGATGACCAAATTTGTATTAAAATCACAGTACCGAGTATTACTATCTTGTTATTTCATAGGATTTTGTAGAGTATATGTGTGTTAGCAAGTTTTATTCAACAGCCAACTAGCGCTCATCACGAGTGGACGAAACGGCAACTTATATAGCGGCGGGAACCATTCGAACGATCCAGCTGTCCATGCTAATCACACGTATCATTTTAGAATTTAACTATTTTAATTGTTTTAATAGAAACAATTTGGCGCCACCCGGGATTCACAACCCCTATGAATTAACAGGTAGGTTGTACTGGTAATATTGACAATGCTACAGACTCCAGTAGTGACGTCGATTTATGTAACGACCGGTGTGAGGCAAACACACTACATTCACACTAATACACAAAATAAACAAATGTGACACATTTTAACAGGTACGACCTTGACTTACTGGTAATATTGACGAACCCAACGAGGGGCTTTAAGAATAAAGGAAGTACCTGATTAATTGTTACATATTGGCGACCAGCAACGTGAGGCTAGAAAGGATAACTAGCGGCGGTTATGAATAGACACGGTATGGTTACGAGGCGCAAAGGGAAGGAAGCATTAAACCAAGAAGGAAACCCAGAAGAAATGGAGGAAGTTGAGGAAGTAGAAGTTGAGGAAACGACTGGAGAATTGCTGGAAGAGAACCCACAGGAGGACCAAATGGAAAATCCAAACCCACCTGAACCAGAAATAGAAGCAGAAGTCATGGTAAACCAACAATCAGTCAAACCAACAGAAGAAACGAAACTAGATAGTTTGATGAGAATGATGATGGAAGAATTTGGACAAATGAATAGGAACCAGGAAGATTTGAAGAAAAAACTGGACCAAAACAATGAAGAATTGAAGAAGCAAATGAAGGAGAGCATAGAATTCCTGAATAACAAAATAGAGAGCAACCATGAAGACTTGAAGAGAAGTCAGGAAGCATTGGAAAAGAAGAGCGAAGAGCTGAAGAAACAGATCAAGAAGGATCTGGAAATAGTAAACAAAAAGATGGAAAATAATCATGATATTCTCCAACGGAAGATAGAGGAAGAAAGGGAGAAAACCAAGGAGGAATGGAAGCAACAATTGGTCGAATATCGAGAGGAGACCAGGCAAACGGTAGCGGAGACCAACGAAGCCTTGTTACAAGTACGGGAAGAAATGAACTACAAAATCATCGATGTCGAGGAGGAAAATAAATTGAGAGCGACCGAATTCTACCAAGCCCTTACCAAGGGATGCCAGAAGAAGAAACAGGAGGTGGTCAAGGAACTGGAGGAGAGGCACCAAGAGATACAAAAAGATGTGAATAATCGTGTGGAGAAGGTGTACACGGTCATAAATAAACTAGATGGAATGACCAGAGAAAACAGAGAGAAAATCCAGGGGATCAGTACGCGAGAGAAACAGATGCAGGAAGAATTAGATGCATTGAGAGAAAAACCATATAATCACACACAGTTCATAACCAGTGAAAATCGAGAAATGATTAATTTCCGCAGCTACCGAAGGAACCCGATAGAATTCCTCAAGCGGGTAGAAGAGCTGATAGAGAAGAACAGAGAAACCAGGTGGTCCAGTGTGAGAAGTATGATCGATGAAATGTTCCGTGACACCCATGACAACTGGTGGACGGCCACATGACCCGAGATCAATGATACACAAGAGTTTAAGAAACAGTTCCGGGAGAAGTATTGGTCCGAATCCACACAGAATGTGGTCCGCAATGATATCAGTAATGGAAGGTACGAGACACAAGGAGGACACACTTTAACATCTTACTTTTTGGGAAAAGTATGCATAGCCAGAAATTTGGAACCCAAGATACCCGAGGAGTCTTTGGTAATACAACTAGGTTATCATTACGAAGAAGCCATCCAGAAGGCCAGAAGGCAAGGACAAATAAAAACAATTCAAGGGATGGTTAGTCTATTGGAGGACCTGGAGAATGATAACCAGTATCGAAAAAACAGGATCACAAACCAAAGGTACAATAAGTGGAATGAACATAACAGTACAACTAATTTCCATGGACCATACAATCATCCACAAAACAATAATCGGAATAACTGGGGCCGAAATAATAATGGTAATAATGAAGAACAAACATTCAATAGAAATACCCAACAACACCCTCCAAATGATCAGCCTGGTAACAGAGGTCAACAAAACCATCATTCAGGGAATCAAAACAACAATAGAAACAGCCCAAATAATAATCGACCGAATGACAATTACAGAGGAGCTAGACCGGAACAACGCACCAACGGTCACCCCAATGACCATAATTACTATGGCAACCGGTATAATCCCAGTTACCAGTACAACCGGAGACCCGGGGGTAATCAGTAACCAAAATAATAGCGGGAATTGGGTAACAGTCCATGAGAATCCGGGTTTTTCAATACTGCATGATACAACGAGTAATGACGAAGGACCCCGGACAGCTCAAGTAAACAACATAAGGGCAGAAACTAGCCAAACACCAAATGATAACCACAGAAATGGAGGTAATGTAGAAGATGATTTAAGCTATGGGGAGAGGGTATGGCCTCAACATGTGGTAAGGTGGTGATGACATAAATTTCATAATATCATCCAGAATAAGTGTGACTATCAAACACTTGAAGGAGAAGAGGTGCAGAATAACGAAGTGTCGAACAAGAGAAGGAAATAATAAAGGAAAGAAAGGAGAAGTCAAATTACAAAAATATAATAACAATGTCCGGTATATAGTAATATGAATAGAACAATTATGTATATCACAATAAATAACCGTATATCATCACAAAAGATAATGGTAATAATACTTACCAGATCAGTAATATCAATACAAGAAAAATCAAGGGAGTTTATAACCAAACTTCGATAAAAAAGTTTTACGAAGAAGAATAAAACCATTGTGAAATGAAACACATTGCAAAATTCCAAAAAAGATTGTAAGAGCAGCTTACTACCTTATTTAGATGATATATGCGGAATAATAAAAAAGAATTAATATAAATGAATAATAAAGTAACAAACAAAGGAAATAGTTACACAAATTCCTTTCAATTTAAATCAATTTACAGTCTAATAAAAGATTGAGATATGAAGTATGAAGTAAAAAAGTGAGATAATAAGGAATAAGTTATACACATTCCTATATAATAAAAATGTAAGCATCACAAACTTACTGTTATCATTAAACAAAAAATAACTAAAAAGGAATACGCTACAAACATTCCTTTAAGGTAAGACAATTAACTTACCAAAGAATTATCAAAAATGATATTTAATGCAGAATGAAATAAACAAAAATAAAATCAAGCTCAAATTACTGAGATAAATACTTGAAATTATACTGAATCAAAAGTATTCTAAAAAAAAAAAATGTGAACTGGTACAAGGAGAGAAAGAAATTGTATATAAAACAAATATACAGATATGGCTAAAGCAGAATCTTGCTGAATGACTAAGAAAAGAATAAAAAGTGTCTAAGACAATTAAAATGATCACAACGAGCATTGAAAACAAAATAATGAAAAGTAATGATATGATGAAATTAACATATGAATAAATATATAAACAACCAAGTGTATGAGTAGATGATAGTGTATAGTTAAGGTATAGCGGAAGGAAGAATGAGTAGTAATGACAAAGTGATCTAAAAACAAACCACAAGGTGGACAACCCCAAAGTATATTATTATATTATTATTGTATTATTATTATTAAGTCACAAGTTGACAAAGAAGGTATTTAAGATTGACTGTTGAAAAGTCCAGCAATCCAAATAAACTGAGCAGAGATGATGTGCCTCTGGTCTCAGAAAAATGAGTAGTAATGGGAGAAACCAGCTACTATATAAGTTAAAGGAAAAATTTGTGTATGAGGGAAAATACACCAATGGAAATAAATAAAAACAGATCCAAATAAAATGGAATGAATTAAGTAAGAAGAGAAATGAAGAATGGAGAAACAAACAAGAAAGAAAAGGAAAATGGTTATCTATAACTGATAATTTCATAAAAAACTATGCTAGTGTTTTATTAAAATGATCAATTTTAGAAGAGAGGCATTATGTTACGATACAATTAAGCCAAACCCCATACCAGTGATAAAAAAGATAATTCTTAATATAAAAGTACTTCATATAAAATAAAATGTTTAAAAAAATGTATAAAATGTAAATTTTTTGACACAACGTACGACGATATTACCCAACCCAAGTGATTGAGCCAACAACATAAACATAAAGAAGGGAACCACGTGACATACTCAAGAAAAAAATGTGATAGACCAAACAATTATGAACTAACAAGAGAAGAATCAGAGGAAGAGAACAGATCCCTACAATTAAACAGAATTTTAAACCATAAGAGAATGTAACAGTACAAAATTGTATGTATTGGAATAATGGGATGTAAGGGTATTTTTATTATGAATTTTATTGTAATCATCAAGTTAAATCAGACAAGGTTAGTTTTGGCCCAAGTCCCAATAAATATGTAAATTCGCCGGTGGAGAGACGATCCAAGGTCAGAGGCGTACGAGCAAATTGAACCCACGACAATGGCAGTGTTGGCGCTAAAAACTGACAATACTGACTTTCTATTGGTCCACGATAATAAATCGTCACCAAAACAATGACGAGTTAAAAAACAATTACGTATTAACCAGACGGAAGCGAAAAGAACAATAGACAATGACGTCAGGCGCAACAGATTTGCATACTAATTGTGCCGGCTTCCGCCCCAGTTCAACAACAGCAGCCACCGAGCCTATACGCTCGACACAGTGCAGTGGGCAAAATTTTGCCAATCATGTAATATTTACTTAATAACATGCAATAGATCTTTACAAAAAGCAACAGTAACCATATTAGAGTCAGTGAACAGTTTTAAAAAATGAATTTCAATTAAAATCAGTGGGCACAACAACACGAGTTTCGGCCTACCACCTGCCTAATCGCCATGAAGAGGAATCTACGCCGCATCAGTCACAGGAAAGTCCCTAATCAAATTATTTTATAAATTCAAAATTATATTTTAAATGAGCTCAAGACATACTTTAAATACACATGTGTAGATTTTCAGGGAGAGTGAGAGAGTGAGAGAGATAGCGTGTGTGATTAAGTTGATCAACTTCAATATAACCTGAGGCGTTGGTTTGTGAAGTTAACGAATTGTGAGTATCATGAAAATATAAAGAAAATAATAAAGTTCATCAATGCTAGCAGTAATAAAATTGAAAGAATAATGGTAACCAAATAACGAATCTATGTACGTAACCTTGAATCGAAGGCAAGGCGAGATGAGAGCGCCGCCATTTTGAAAATTTACAATTACTAAAATACATATGTGTATTAAGATACAACACATTTTGATCAAATACAGTCAAGTTCGTTATATTAATGTGTGTACCTCATTATTTCAATACCCTGCAACCACTGCCTCTATCTGCTTAACGAAATTCTGGACCCGAAGCCTAATGAGTTTAACTGAGCTGAAAACGTATTATTCCGGTGACAAGATAAATTATGCAAATTACATAAATGTTGACTTTATTACTTTATTACCTTATTATTATTATTATTATTTGGATTTAAACGTAAGTTAACAGATGGCAGCCCGAACTTGGACTTTATATATTAATAAAAATATATAAATAAGCAGAAAAGCAGAGGTGGAAGGGTAAAGAAATAAACATAAAAGAGAGGTTATCTATAGAGATTACCTATAGTATAAAAAGACGTACACAACAAATAAAACAAAGTTTAGTACCATCAGTACGATAAAATGGCAGATAACGAAACCATTAACGTAGAAAATACAAACACAGAATCATTGATGTTGAGCACGCCACAGGCGAACTCAACGCCTATAGTAAATACCAGAATGGAAGAAAATGACATAATAAAAACGATGAAACTGCTTTTCAATGAGCAGAGCGTCAAATTTGATCAATTCGATGTACAATTGAGTGATATCAAAAAAGAAATTAAAAACAGAGCTGTAGATTTGACAAAAGGTTAAATGAAATAGGTACAAAGTTAGAAAAAAGAGAATTAGAAAAGAAGAAATTAGAATTAAACAAATTTGAAGTGAACAAAGATGACAAGGTAAGTGGGATAGAAAATTACGATAAAATAGATGAAAATATAGTAATAGGTGATAATAGTGTGGAGGTTGGTAGTATAAATGAAATTTTATGGGAAATAGAATATAATAATAAAGGAATGATAGTGTGTTTTGAAGGTTTAAAGAGTGGGTGTAAAGAGAGATATATTGAGAGAGAGAAGTGTTATTGGGAGAGTTATTATGAGAGATGTTTTGAAAGTGAGAGATATTGTGAGAGAAAGAGGGAGATAGAGATTTTTAAAATAAATAGAACTTATGAAGAATTTATGGAAAAGTTAGGAACAGAGATGATGTATAATAAAAATAAGAACTTACCTTGTAATGAAGCTGATATAGCAGTAGGAGAAGATGATAACGGAAATAATGACTTTATAACGTACCTAGTGGTGACTGATTATACTGGAGGTGACAGGACAATAACCAATCGTGACAAGTTGTATGTTGAATTGATAGGGAATAACCCTATTAATTATGATGGTTTTATAAAATATAAGAATTTAAATGTGTATTATATTAATGATATTAATATAACGTATTTAATAAAAAATAAATTGTACAGACCAAAGATAAGACTATTGTTTAACGATGGAGGGTAGACCTTCTATTGTGTTATGAACATTTAATTGGGTGGACAGTGTTTTTAAAAAATGGACTGAGTAGGACTGATCATGGTAAATGATTTCATGATTATGTGAATTGTATATTTTTGTGTATTGATGTCTATGTATTTGTGTATTTTTGCTGTTGTGTACTTTATGTATTTTTTATGTAAACATGTATTGTAGAATTTTAAATAATTGAAGGAAGTTTAATAATGATTTTAAATGATATTATGAGATTCAGAGTCTAATGGTTAGCAAATGATTATATATTTGGATATTGAGAGGTATTGTTGTTAGCAGATAAGTGATGAATTTTGTAATGGTGTATTAAGTTGAAATGTTGTAAGAAGGTTTGGGAATAGTGATAAATAAGGGCATTGGAGTTAGGTAAATAGAGTTATTGGGAGTTAGGAAAAATAAAGTGTTGAGATACTGATAATATATAAAGAGGTGTTAGATATTTTAGGGACACAGTGGTTAGCGATTATATGTAGAGTTGAGTAATGTGGATGGTAATTTTATTGTTGTTGTTGGTGATATTTTGTAATAAGGGTATTGGTGTAGGAGTCCAACGAGAGATGTTGAGACGGGAGTGGACCGTTGTGTGCCGGAAAGGGTTATCTGAAAGGGTCAGGAACCGATAAGGGAATGAGTTGGTTAGAGGGAATACACACATACTAGTACAAAAATGAGCGGTGCCAGAGGTTTTAAATGGGATTTGTGAAGGGGGTTATTATTGAGATATTGGTGTCATAATGTATTAATGGTTAGAAGCGGTTGGTAGAAAAAAGGAGGTGAGTACGGTTAGATTGACAATGCCAAAATAAGATATAGAGAAAAATGAACAACAGAGAGTCACCCAAACTAGTAAGGATAAAAGGGTTAGAAAAGGGAAAATTCATAGTAGAAAGGTAATGGTATATTTGAAATTTTGTTGTTGTATAGAATCTAAATGAATGTTAAATGAATAAAAGTTAATAGAGAATTGTTGATAGTAATGTCTTATTAAAGTTTTGCTGCAAGTTATGTAAATATGAATTAAGTAATGTGAATTGTTCAATGTTAGTGTTTAATGCTTATGATGTACCATGTTTTATTATGTTGATGATAGTGTGTGGCTAGGAGACTACTAGAAGGGTAGTGACCATGATAACATTAAAATTTGTGTTATAGTAACCAGTTTCTAGAAAAAAGTGATTCTGTGGAAAAGGGTTTGAAATTAAAGTAAAGAAATTAACAAAGAAATTTAGATAGTATTGCAGTACTGCCATGATAGATAAATATAATGAAGTTATTTGAAATAAATGAATGAAAATAATAGTTGTTGTTTGAAAGTTAAAAGTTGTTTGTGTTAGTATAAGAATATAAATTTCATGATGAGAGAGGTAATTTGATGTTGACTAAAATCAGAGAACTTGATAAGAATATATAGGAGTGTCGAAAAGGAGAAGGCTGATCTGTCCTAAATCTTGTTATAATTTTGAGTTATTTGGTAGTTTATAAATAAATGAAACCAACGCCTCAACTCACAAACCAATGCATCTAAGAGGAAACATATCAGTTGCGGATATGTAAAGGAATAAGGCCACTATTTTAAATATTGTATTGAATGTTTCAGAGTTTTATGGTGTTGTGACCGCGGTCCTGAGCTGGCTGGAGCGTCAGAACAGGAGCGTGCAGTGCCTCATGGCCTTATGGTGTAGGGATCTCTCAAGAGAAGTCCAGTAAGGTCAGACGGGTACGATCGACACTATGGAACCGAGGGTAAGTGATTGAGATTTTCTTTTATTAACACTACAGGGGGTTGTGGAACAGATCTGAACTGATCCTTTTAGAAAAGTATGAATGAGTCAATGAAAGTTTTTGTGTCTCGACACAAAACCTTTCATTGAGGGGGTTTTGTAACAGTACAAAATTGTATGTATCGGAATAATGGGATGTAAGGGTATTTTTATAATGAATTTTATTGTAATCATCAAGTTAAATCAGACAAGGTTAGTTTTGGCCCAAGTCCCAATAAATATGTAAATTCGCCGGTGGAGAGACGATCCAAGGTCAGAGGCGTACGAGCAAATTGAACCCACGACAATGGCAGTGTTGGCGCTAAAAACTGACAATACTGACTTTCTATTGGTCCACGATAATAAATCGTCACCAAAACAATGACGAGTTAAAAAACAATTACGTATTAACCAGACGGAAGCGAAAAGAACAATAGACAATGACGTCAGGCGCAACAGATTTGCATACTAATTGTGCCGGCTTCCGCCCCAGTTCAACAACAGCAGCCACCGAGCCTATACGCTCGACACAGTGCAGTGGGCAAAATTTTGCCAATCATGTAATATTTACTTAATAACATGCAATAGATCTTTACAAAAAGCAACAGTAACCATATTAGAGTCAGTGAACAGTTTTAAAAAATGAATTTCAATTAAAATCAGTGGGCACAACAACACGAGTTTCGGCCTACCACCTGCCTAATCGCCATGAAGAGGAATCTACGCCGCATCAGTCACAGGAAAGTCCCTAATCAAATTATTTTATAAATTCAAAATTATATTTTAAATGAGCTCAAGACATACTTTAAATACACATGTGTAGATTTTCAGGGAGAGTGAGAGAGTGAGAGAGATAGCGTGTGTGATTAAGTTGATCAACTTCAATATAACCTGAGGCGTTGGTTTGTGAAGTTAACGAATTGTGAGTATCATGAAAATATAAAGAAAATAATAAAGTTCATCAATGCTAGCAGTAATAAAATTGAAAGAATAATGGTAACCAAATAACGAATCTATGTACGTAACCTTGAATCGAAGGCAAGGCGAGATGAGAGCGCCGCCATTTTGAAAATTTACAATTACTAAAATACATATGTGTATTAAGATACAACACATTTTGATCAAATACAGTCAAGTTCGTTATATTAATGTGTGTACCTCATTATTTCAATACCCTGCAACCACTGCCTCTATCTGCTTAACGAAATTCTGGACCCGAAGCCTAATGAGTTTAACTGAGCTGAAAACGTATTATTCCGGTGACAAGATAAATTATGCAAATTACATAAATGTTGACTTTATTACTTTATTACCTTATTATTATTATTATTTGGATTTAAACGTAAGTTAACAAGAAGAGGAGAACCGAAACAAGATGAAGACTATCGAAGACGAAGAAGAGGAAGAATGAAGAGGAGACAGGTTAAACCCAAGGGGAAACTAACACACATATAAAGGAGAAAAATAGTATACTCAAGGATAGAATACGGTCAATAAACCTCAAATAATTATTTATTGATGAAACAAATATTATTGTTATAATTGAATTAACCTATGTACCCATTTTAAAGACAATACGATTGTAAAGTAAAGTAATGCAGAAAAAGTACACTAACACAGTCAGAAAGGTTAGATTTAACAAAACACAACTAACCTCATATTATTAATAATAAATATTATGCTAGAAAGAAATAGTGAGAAATGATAGGAGAAAGTATATGGATTACCCATTAAATAACACTCAATACAAACCGTGAACCAAAGTGAAGTGCCTTAGTGAAGTGTAAGTACCCTAAAAAATAGTGAAAGTGAATGTTAAGCATTAAAAAATATAATGATAAGTAAGAAAACACTTTATAAACATTGATGAACAATCAATGATTGGAGTGACATTGTACACGTTAATATAACTAGACATAATTAGAAATAGTATTCCAAATAAAATATAAAAGAAGCATGTAATGTTATTCAGGGAGAAAGCCCAGACAAAAGTAATTTGTGTTATCATGGTATAGTAGAATAGAAATAAAGTTTTGTTGTTAAAATTAAGACTACAAAGAATAAAACACCCCATGTTGAAAGGGGAATTAACTTTCATAATTTTGCGAGAAGTGACAATGTTTATCACTGTAGATTGTAACAAAAGAAAGAAATCAATATTAGAACTAATAATAACTAGTGACTTGTAAAGAATAGTTTGGTTCAATGTTAAAAAGGGAATATGGTTGAAGGGAACCTACAGTCCATAAACCTAATTATTATATTTTAAAGGATGTGTAATGAAAATGTATGTGGAATAATAGTTAAAACACAAACAAATATGATAACTAAGTGAAGCCCATCAGGCTGAATTCAAAATGTAATTTTAAAAGTAATACACCAAAAAACAATCATGGCCAATCTTGACTATGAAAACATCTGTCAGAGACACTCAAAAGTAAATTGTATCTATTTCGCAAGAAATCTTACTAATCTAAGACCAGTAAATGGCCAGTAATTATATGTCAATCATTTTAAAACAGAAATGTTATTGTAATAGTTTAATTTAAGAAAGATATGTACTTTATCAAGTGTCAAATATTTGGACTAAAGTTAATGTATAACAGAATATGACCTTATGAGGTATCATTGTAAACCTTGAAAGGAAAGAAAGATAATAGTGATATCATTTATTACCCCAAAGGAACTATAAAGGAATAAAACCATTAGGAAAATACTTAATAAATTTGAATAAAAATTCAAATATTTTAACAATGTCTTTGAAAGAGGAGTTAACCAATCACAGGATTGAGGTTACTATGACAACGAGCCGTTGAGGGCTTATTTTCCGTTAAATATTAGAGACTCAAAAAACGACGCGTGGGTAAGCGGCACGCAAAATTGGAATGATTGAAATTTTAATTTAAATAGTTACAAAAAGTTTCAAAAGTGAACCAAGATGACCAAAGACGAATAGATGTCGATCTACAAAGAATTAACGATGTCCAGGAACCAAATTAAATAAATTAATTAGAAAAAAACCCAAGACCAGATTGAAAAAGATGTTCGAAGTTTAAAACCAGCCCAAAATTGAAGAATATCCACTAACCCGATGACTACGCTTCAACGTTATATGAACTGATAAGTATCGAACAAATTCCTTAATCCCAAAAAACCCAAATTACTTAAATTATTTTCCAAATGATAAAATTTCTCACTATTGAACAAGTATTATTTTCTTTCAAAGGTGTTAATGCATAATTTACTTACTAAAAAACATTTTATGAATCAAAATATAACCTTGATTGAGAGCACAATTTTTGTAACAGAAATACGACACTACCGAACAATTTGTAAAAACACATTATAATTTCTAAATACGTATAAGGTATGGTAGTGTACTTTTTTAATGTAACCAACGTTTATGTCTTATTTCATGATCCAAAGAACTCCAGATTTTAAACATAGTAATTTATTGTATGCAACTGACGCCGTATCGGCAAACAAAAGTGTTTTAAAATCAATTTTGCCAACTCTGAGATATTTTTGTGTTTCATGCTGTAAGCCGGAGCAATCTGTTATCAAATTATTTATAATTCATTTGTCATATTTATTGATGACCAAATTTGTATTAAAATCACAGTACCGAGTATTACTATCTTGTTATTTCATAGGATTTTGTAGAGTATATGTGTGTTAGCAAGTTTTATTCAACAGCCAACTAGCGCTCATCACGAGTGGACGAAACGGCAACTTATATAGCGGCGGGAACCATTCGAACGATCCAGCTGTCCATGCTAATCACACGTATCATTTTAGAATTTAACTATTTTAATTGTTTTAATAGAAACAATTTGGCGCCACCCAGGATTCGCAACCCCTATGAATTAACAGGTAGGTTGTACTGGTAATATTGACAATGCTACAGACTCCAGTAGTGACGTCGATTTATGTAACGACCGGTGTGAGGCAAACACACTACATTCACACTAATACACAAAATAAACAAGTGTGACACATTTTAACAGGTACGACCTTGACTTACTGGTAATATTGACGAACCCAACGAGGGGCTTTAAGAATAAAGGAAGTACCTGATTAATTGTTACATTTTGGCGACCAGCAACGTGAGGCTAGAAAGGATAACTAGCGGCGGTTATGAATAGACACGGTATGGTTACGAGGCGCAAAGGGAAGGAAGCATTAAACCAAGAAGGAAACCCAGAAGAAATGGAGGAAGTTGAGGAAGTAGAAGTTGAGGAAACGACTGGAGAATTGCTGGAAGAGAACCCACAGGAGGACCAAATGGAAAATCCAAACCCACCTGAACCAGAAATAGAAGCAGAAGTCATGGTAAACCAACAATCAGTCAAACCAACACGAAACTAGATAGTTTGATGAGAATGATGATGGAACAATTTGGACAAATGAATAGGAACCAGGAAGATTTGAATAAAAAACTGGACCAAAACAATGAAGAATTGAAGAAGCAAATGAAGGAGAGCATAGAATTCCTGAATAACAAAATAGAGAGCAACCATGAAGACTTGAAGAGAAGTCAGGAAGCATTGGAAAAGAAGAGCGAAGAGCTGAAGAAACAGATCAAGAAGGATCTGGAAATAGTAAACAAAAAGATGGAAAATAATCATGATATTCTCCAACGGAAGATAGAGGAAGAAAGGGAGAAAACCAAGGAGGAATGGAAGCAACAATTGGTCGAATATCGAGAGGAGACCAGGCAAACGGTAGCGGAGACCAACGAAGCCTTGTTACAAGTACGGGAAGAAATGAACTACAAAATCATCGATGTCGAGGAGGAAAATAAATTGAGAGCGACCGAATTCTACCAAGCCCTTACCAAGGGATGCCAGAAGAAGAAACAGGAGGTGGTCAAGGAACTGGAGGAGAGGCACCAAGAGATACAAAAAGATGTGAATAATCGTGTGGAGAAGGTGTACACGGTCATAAATAAACTAGACGGAATGACCAGAGAAAACAGAGAGAAAATCCAGGGGATCAGTACGCGAGAGAAACAGATGCAGGAAGAATTAGATGCATTGAGAGAAAAACCATATAATCACACACAGTTCATAACCAGTGAAAATCGAGAAATGATTAATTTCCGCAGCTACCGAAGGAACCCGATAGAATTCCTCAAGCGGGTAGAAGAGCTGATAGAGAAGAACAGAGAAACCAGGTGGTCCAGTGTGAGAAGTATGATCGATGAAATGTTCCGTGACACCCATGACAACTGGTGGACGGCCACATGACCCGAGATCAATGATACACAAGAGTTTAAGAAACAGTTCCGGGAGAAGTATTGGTCCGAATCCACACAGAATGTGGTCCGCAATGATATCAGTAATGGAAGGTACGAGACACAAGGAGGACACACTTTAACATCTTACTTTTTGGGAAAAGTATGCATAGCCAGAAATTTGGAACCCAAGATACCCGAGGAGTCTTTGGTAATACAACTAGGTTATCATTACGAAGAAGCCATCCAGAAGGCCAGAAGGCAAGGACAAATAAAAACAATTCAAGGGATGGTTAGTCTATTGGAGGACCTGGAGAATGATAACCAGTATCGAAAAAACAGGATCACAAACCAAAGGTACAATAAGTGGAATGAACATAACAGTACAACTAATTTCCATGGACCATACAATCATCCACAAAACAATAATCGGAATAACTGGGGCCGAAATAATAATGGTAATAATGAAGAACAAACATTCAATAGAAATACCCAACAACACCCTCCAAATGATCAGCCTGGTAACAGAGGTCAACAAAACCATCATTCAGGGAATCAAAACAACAATAGAAACAGCCCAAATAATAATCGACCGAATGACAATTACAGAGGAGCTAGACCGGAACAACGCACCAACGGTCACCCCAATGACCATAATTACTATGGCAACCGGTATAATCCCAGTTACCAGTACAACCGGAGACCCGGGGGTAATCAGTAACCAAAATAATAGCGGGAATTGGGTAACAGTCCATGAGAATCCGGGTTTTTCAATACTGCATGATACAACGAGTAATGACGAAGGACCCCGGACAGCTCAAGTAAACAACATAAGGGCAGAAACTAGCCAAACACCAAATGATAACCACAGAAATGGAGGTAATGTAGAAGATGATTTAAGCTATGGGGAGAGGGTATGGCCTCAACATGTGGTAAGGTGGTGATGACATAAATTTCATAATATCATCCAGAATAAGTGTGACTATCAAACACTTGAAGGAGAAGAGGTGCAGAATAACGAAGTGTCGAACAAGAGAAGGAAATAATAAAGGAAAGAAAGGAGAAGTCAAATTACAAAAATATAATAACAAGGTCCGGTATATAGTAATATGAATAGAACAATTATGTATATCACAATAAATAACCGTATATCATCACAAAAGATAATGGTAATAATACTTACCAGATCAGTAATATCAATACAAGAAAAATCAAGGGAGTTTATAACCAAACTTCGATAAAAAAGTTTTACGAAGAAGAATAAAACCATTGTGAAATGAAACACATTGCAAAATTCCAAAAAAGATTGTAAGAGCAGCTTACTACCTTATTTAGATGATATATGCGGAATAATAAAAAAGAATTAATATAAATGAATAATAAAGTAACAAACAAAGGAAATAGTTACACAAATTCCTTTCAATTTAAATCAATTTACAGTCTAATAAAAGATTGAGATATGAAGTATGAAGTAAAAAAGTGAGATAATAAGGAATAAGTTATACACATTCCTATATAATAAAAATGTAAGCATCACAAACTTACTATTATCATTAAACAAAAAATAACTAAAAAGGAATACGCTACAAACATTCCTTTAAGGTAAGACAATTAACTTACCAAAGAATTATCAAAAATGATATTTAATGCAGAATGAAATAAACAAAAATAAAATCAAGCTCAAATTACTGAGATAAATACTTGAAATTATACTGAATCAAAAGTATTCTAAAAAAAAAAAAAATGTGAACTGGTACAAGGAGAGAAAGAAATTGTATATAAAACAAATATACAGATATGGCTAAAGCAGAATCTTGCTGAATGACTAAGAAAAGAATAAAAAATGTCTAAGACAATTAAAATGATCACAACGAGCATTGAAAACAAAATAATGAAAAGTAATGATATGATGAAATTAACATATGAATAAATATATAAACAACCAAGTGTATGAGTAGATGATAGTGTATAGTTAAGGTATAGCGGAAGGAAGAATGAGTAGTAATGACAAAGTGATCTAAAAACAAACCACAAGGTGGACAACCCCAAAGTATATTATTATATTATTATTGTATTATTATTATTAAGTCACAAGTTGACAAAGAAGGTATTTAAGATTGACTGTTGAAAAGTCCAGCAATCCAAATAAACTGAGCAGAGATGATGTGCCTCTGGTCTCAGAAAAATGAGTAGTAATGGGAGAAACCAGCTACTATATAAGTTAGGGGAAAAATTTGTGTATGAGGGAAAATACACCAATGGAAATAAATAAAAACAGATCCAAATAAAATGGAATGAATTAAGTAAGAAGAGAAATGAAGAATGGAGAAACAAACAAGAAAGAAAAGGAAAAAGGTTATCTATAACTGATAATTTCATAAAAAACTATGCTAGTGTTTTATTAAAATGATCAATTTTAGAAGAGAGGCATTATGTTACGATACAATTAAGCCAAACCCCGTACCAGTGATAAAAAAGATAATTCTTAATATAAAAGTACTTCATATAAAATAAAATGTTTAAAAAAATGTATAAAATGTAAATTTTTTGACACAACGTACGACGATATTACCCAACCCAAGTGATTGAGCCAACAACATAAACATAAAGAAGGGAACCACGTGACATACTCAAGAAAAAAATGTGATAGACCAAACAATTATGAACTAACAAGAGAAGAATCAGAGGAAGAGAACAGATCCCTACAATTAAACAGAATTTTAAACCATAAGAGAAGAGGAGAACCGAAACAAGATGAAGACTATCGAAGACGAAGAAGAGGAAGAATGAAGAGGAGACAGGTTAAACCCAAGGGGAAACTAACACACATATAAAGGAGAAAAATAGTATACTCAAGGATAGAATACGGTCAATAAACCTCAAATAATTATTTATTGATGAAACAAATATTATTGTTATAATTGAATTAACCTATGTACCCATTTTAAAGACAATACGATTGTAAAGTAAAGTAATGCAGAAAAAGTACACTAACACAGTCAGAAAGGTTAGATTTAACAAAACACAGCTAACCTCATATTATTAATAATAAATATTATGCTAGAAAGAAATAGTGAGAAATGATAGGAGAAAGTATATGGATTACCCATTAAATAACACTCAATACAAACCGTGAACCAAAGTGAAGTGCCTTAGTGAAGTGTAAGTACCCTAAAAAATAGTGAAAGTGAATGTTAAGCATTAAAAAATATAATGATAAGTAAGAAAACACTTTATAAACATTGATGAACAATCAATGATTGGAGTGACATTGTACACGTTAATATAACTAGACATAATTAGAAATAGTATTCCAAATAAAATATAAAAGAAGCATGTAATGTTATTCAGGGAGAAAGCCCAGACAAAAGTAATTTGTGTTATCATGGTATAGTAGAATAGAAATAAAGTTTTGTTGTTAAAATTAAGACTACAAAGAATAAAACACCCCATGTTGAAAGGGGAATTAACTTTCATAATTTTGCGAGAAGTGACAATGTTTATCACTGTAGATTGTAACAAAAGAAAGAAATCAATATTAGAACTAATAATAACTAGTGACTTGTAAAGAATAGTTTGGTTCAATGTTAAAAAGGGAATATGGTTGAAGGGAACCTACAGTCCATAAACCTAATTATTATATTTTAAAGGATGTGTAATGAAAATGTATGTGGAATAATAGTTAAAACACAAACAAATATGATAACTAAGTGAAGCCCATCAGGCTGAATTCAAAATGTAATTTTAAAAGTAATACACCAAAAAACAATCATGGCCAATCTTGACTATGAAAACATCTGTCAGAGACACTCAAAAGTAAATTGTATCTATTTCGCAAGAAATCTTACTAATCTAAGACCAGTAAATGGCCAGTAATTATATGTCAATCATTTTAAAACAGAAATGTTATTGTAATAGTTTAATTTAAGAAAGATATGTACTTTATCAAGTGTCAAATATTTGGACTAAAGTTAATGTATAACAGAATATGACCTTATGAGGTATCATTGTAAACCTTGAAAGGAAAGAAAGATAATAGTGATATCATTTATTACCCCAAAGGAACTATAAAGGAATAAAACCATTAGGAAAATACTTAATAAATTTGAATAAAAATTCAAATATTTTAACAATGTCTTTGAAAGAGGAGTTAACCAATCACAGGATTGAGGTTACTATGACAACGAGCCGTTGAGGGCTTATTTTCCGTTAAATATTAGAGACTCGAAAAACGACGCGTGGGTAAGCGGCACGCAAAATTGGAATGATTGAAATTTTAATTTAAATAGTTACAAAAAGTTTCAAAAGTGAACCAAGATGACCAAAAACGAATAGATGTCGATCTACAAAGAATTAACGATGTCCAGGAACCAAATTAAATAAATTAATTAGAAAAAAACCCAAGACCAGATTGAAAAAGATGTTCGAAGTTTAAAACCAGCCCAAAATTGAAGAATATCCACTAACCCGATGACTACGCTTCAACGTTATATGAACTGATAAGTATCGAACAAATTCCTTAATCCCAAAAAACCCAAATTACTTAAATTATTTTCCAAATGATAAAATTTCTCACTATTGAACAAGTATTATTTTCTTTCAAAGGTGTTAATGCATAATTTACTTACTAAAAAACATTTTATGAATCAAAATATAACCTTGATTGAGAGCACAATTTTTGTAACAGAAATACGACACTACCGAACAATTTGTAAAAACACATTATAATTTCTAAATACGTATAAGGTATGGTAGTGTACTTTTTTAATGTAACCAACGTTTATGTCTTATTTCATGATCCAAAGAACTCCAGATTTTAAACATAGTAATTTATTGTATGCAACTGACGCCGTATCGGCAAACAAAAGTGTTTTAAAATCAATTTTGCCAACTCTGAGATATTTTTGTGTTTCATGCTGTAAGCCGGAGCAATCTGTTATCAAATTATTTATAATTCATTTGTCATATTTATTGATGACCAAATTTGTATTAAAATCACAGTACCGAGTATTACTATCTTGTTATTTCATAGGATTTTGTAGAGTATATGTGTGTTAGCAAGTTTTATTCAACAGCCAACTAGCGCTCATCACGAGTGGACGAAACGGCAACTTATATAGCGGCGGGAACCATTCGAACGATCCAGCTGTCCATGCTAATCACACGTATCATTTTAGAATTTAACTATTTTAATTGTTTTAATAGAAACAATTTGGCGCCACCCAGGATTCGCAACCCCTATGAATTAACAGGTAGGTTGTACTGGTAATATTGACAATGCTACAGACTCCAGTAGTGACGTCGATTTATGTAACGACCGGTGTGAGGCAAACACACTACATTCACACTAATACACAAAATAAACAAGTGTGACACATTTTAACAGGTACGACCTTGACTTACTGGTAATATTGACGAACCCAACGAGGGGCTTTAAGAATAAAGGAAGTACCTGATTAATTGTTACATTTTGGCGACCAGCAACGTGAGGCTAGAAAGGATAACTAGCGGCGGTTATGAATAGACACGGTATGGTTACGAGGCGCAAAGGGAAGGAAGCATTAAACCAAGAAGGAAACCCAGAAGAAATGGAGGAAGTTGAGGAAGTAGAAGTTGAGGAAACGACTGGAGAATTGCTGGAAGAGAACCCACAGGAGGACCAAATGGAAAATCCAAACCCACCTGAACCAGAAATAGAAGCAGAAGTCATGGTAAACCAACAATCAGTCAAACCAACACGAAACTAGATAGTTTGATGAGAATGATGATGGAACAATTTGGACAAATGAATAGGAACCAGGAAGATTTGAATAAAAAACTGGACCAAAACAATGAAGAATTGAAGAAGCAAATGAAGGAGAGCATAGAATTCCTGAATAACAAAATAGAGAGCAACCATGAAGACTTGAAGAGAAGTCAGGAAGCATTGGAAAAGAAGAGCGAAGAGCTGAAGAAACAGATCAAGAAGGATCTGGAAATAGTAAACAAAAAGATGGAAAATAATCATGATATTCTCCAACGGAAGATAGAGGAAGAAAGGGAGAAAACCAAGGAGGAATGGAAGCAACAATTGGTCGAATATCGAGAGGAGACCAGGCAAACGGTAGCGGAGACCAACGAAGCCTTGTTACAAGTACGGGAAGAAATGAACTACAAAATCATCGATGTCGAGGAGGAAAATAAATTGAGAGCGACCGAATTCTACCAAGCCCTTACCAAGGGATGCCAGAAGAAGAAACAGGAGGTGGTCAAGGAACTGGAGGAGAGGCACCAAGAGATACAAAAAGATGTGAATAATCGTGTGGAGAAGGTGTACACGGTCATAAATAAACTAGACGGAATGACCAGAGAAAACAGAGAGAAAATCCAGGGGATCAGTACGCGAGAGAAACAGATGCAGGAAGAATTAGATGCATTGAGAGAAAAACCATATAATCACACACAGTTCATAACCAGTGAAAATCGAGAAATGATTAATTTCCGCAGCTACCGAAGGAACCCGATAGAATTCCTCAAGCGGGTAGAAGAGCTGATAGAGAAGAACAGAGAAACCAGGTGGTCCAGTGTGAGAAGTATGATCGATGAAATGTTCCGTGACACCCATGACAACTGGTGGACGGCCACATGACCCGAGATCAATGATACACAAGAGTTTAAGAAACAGTTCCGGGAGAAGTATTGGTCCGAATCCACACAGAATGTGGTCCGCAATGATATCAGTAATGGAAGGTACGAGACACAAGGAGGACACACTTTAACATCTTACTTTTTGGGAAAAGTATGCATAGCCAGAAATTTGGAACCCAAGATACCCGAGGAGTCTTTGGTAATACAACTAGGTTATCATTACGAAGAAGCCATCCAGAAGGCCAGAAGGCAAGGACAAATAAAAACAATTCAAGGGATGGTTAGTCTATTGGAGGACCTGGAGAATGATAACCAGTATCGAAAAAACAGGATCACAAACCAAAGGTACAATAAGTGGAATGAACATAACAGTACAACTAATTTCCATGGACCATACAATCATCCACAAAACAATAATCGGAATAACTGGGGCCGAAATAATAATGGTAATAATGAAGAACAAACATTCAATAGAAATACCCAACAACACCCTCCAAATGATCAGCCTGGTAACAGAGGTCAACAAAACCATCATTCAGGGAATCAAAACAACAATAGAAACAGCCCAAATAATAATCGACCGAATGACAATTACAGAGGAGCTAGACCGGAACAACGCACCAACGGTCACCCCAATGACCATAATTACTATGGCAACCGGTATAATCCCAGTTACCAGTACAACCGGAGACCCGGGGGTAATCAGTAACCAAAATAATAGCGGGAATTGGGTAACAGTCCATGAGAATCCGGGTTTTTCAATACTGCATGATACAACGAGTAATGACGAAGGACCCCGGACAGCTCAAGTAAACAACATAAGGGCAGAAACTAGCCAAACACCAAATGATAACCACAGAAATGGAGGTAATGTAGAAGATGATTTAAGCTATGGGGAGAGGGTATGGCCTCAACATGTGGTAAGGTGGTGATGACATAAATTTCATAATATCATCCAGAATAAGTGTGACTATCAAACACTTGAAGGAGAAGAGGTGCAGAATAACGAAGTGTCGAACAAGAGAAGGAAATAATAAAGGAAAGAAAGGAGAAGTCAAATTACAAAAATATAATAACAAGGTCCGGTATATAGTAATATGAATAGAACAATTATGTATATCACAATAAATAACCGTATATCATCACAAAAGATAATGGTAATAATACTTACCAGATCAGTAATATCAATACAAGAAAAATCAAGGGAGTTTATAACCAAACTTCGATAAAAAAGTTTTACGAAGAAGAATAAAACCATTGTGAAATGAAACACATTGCAAAATTCCAAAAAAGATTGTAAGAGCAGCTTACTACCTTATTTAGATGATATATGCGGAATAATAAAAAAGAATTAATATAAATGAATAATAAAGTAACAAACAAAGGAAATAGTTACACAAATTCCTTTCAATTTAAATCAATTTACAGTCTAATAAAAGATTGAGATATGAAGTATGAAGTAAAAAAGTGAGATAATAAGGAATAAGTTATACACATTCCTATATAATAAAAATGTAAGCATCACAAACTTACTATTATCATTAAACAAAAAATAACTAAAAAGGAATACGCTACAAACATTCCTTTAAGGTAAGACAATTAACTTACCAAAGAATTATCAAAAATGATATTTAATGCAGAATGAAATAAACAAAAATAAAATCAAGCTCAAATTACTGAGATAAATACTTGAAATTATACTGAATCAAAAGTATTCTAAAAAAAAAAAAAATGTGAACTGGTACAAGGAGAGAAAGAAATTGTATATAAAACAAATATACAGATATGGCTAAAGCAGAATCTTGCTGAATGACTAAGAAAAGAATAAAAAATGTCTAAGACAATTAAAATGATCACAACGAGCATTGAAAACAAAATAATGAAAAGTAATGATATGATGAAATTAACATATGAATAAATATATAAACAACCAAGTGTATGAGTAGATGATAGTGTATAGTTAAGGTATAGCGGAAGGAAGAATGAGTAGTAATGACAAAGTGATCTAAAAACAAACCACAAGGTGGACAACCCCAAAGTATATTATTATATTATTATTGTATTATTATTATTAAGTCACAAGTTGACAAAGAAGGTATTTAAGATTGACTGTTGAAAAGTCCAGCAATCCAAATAAACTGAGCAGAGATGATGTGCCTCTGGTCTCAGAAAAATGAGTAGTAATGGGAGAAACCAGCTACTATATAAGTTAGGGGAAAAATTTGTGTATGAGGGAAAATACACCAATGGAAATAAATAAAAACAGATCCAAATAAAATGGAATGAATTAAGTAAGAAGAGAAATGAAGAATGGAGAAACAAACAAGAAAGAAAAGGAAAAAGGTTATCTATAACTGATAATTTCATAAAAAACTATGCTAGTGTTTTATTAAAATGATCAATTTTAGAAGAGAGGCATTATGTTACGATACAATTAAGCCAAACCCCGTACCAGTGATAAAAAAGATAATTCTTAATATAAAAGTACTTCATATAAAATAAAATGTTTAAAAAAATGTATAAAATGTAAATTTTTTGACACAACGTACGACGATATTACCCAACCCAAGTGATTGAGCCAACAACATAAACATAAAGAAGGGAACCACGTGACATACTCAAGAAAAAAATGTGATAGACCAAACAATTATGAACTAACAAGAGAAGAATCAGAGGAAGAGAACAGATCCCTACAATTAAACAGAATTTTAAACCATAAGAGAAGAGGAGAACCGAAACAAGATGAAGACTATCGAAGACGAAGAAGAGGAAGAATGAAGAGGAGACAGGTTAAACCCAAGGGGAAACTAACACACATATAAAGGAGAAAAATAGTATACTCAAGGATAGAATACGGTCAATAAACCTCAAATAATTATTTATTGATGAAACAAATATTATTGTTATAATTGAATTAACCTATGTACCCATTTTAAAGACAATACGATTGTAAAGTAAAGTAATGCAGAAAAAGTACACTAACACAGTCAGAAAGGTTAGATTTAACAAAACACAGCTAACCTCATATTATTAATAATAAATATTATGCTAGAAAGAAATAGTGAGAAATGATAGGAGAAAGTATATGGATTACCCATTAAATAACACTCAATACAAACCGTGAACCAAAGTGAAGTGCCTTAGTGAAGTGTAAGTACCCTAAAAAATAGTGAAAGTGAATGTTAAGCATTAAAAAATATAATGATAAGTAAGAAAACACTTTATAAACATTGATGAACAATCAATGATTGGAGTGACATTGTACACGTTAATATAACTAGACATAATTAGAAATAGTATTCCAAATAAAATATAAAAGAAGCATGTAATGTTATTCAGGGAGAAAGCCCAGACAAAAGTAATTTGTGTTATCATGGTATAGTAGAATAGAAATAAAGTTTTGTTGTTAAAATTAAGACTACAAAGAATAAAACACCCCATGTTGAAAGGGGAATTAACTTTCATAATTTTGCGAGAAGTGACAATGTTTATCACTGTAGATTGTAACAAAAGAAAGAAATCAATATTAGAACTAATAATAACTAGTGACTTGTAAAGAATAGTTTGGTTCAATGTTAAAAAGGGAATATGGTTGAAGGGAACCTACAGTCCATAAACCTAATTATTATATTTTAAAGGATGTGTAATGAAAATGTATGTGGAATAATAGTTAAAACACAAACAAATATGATAACTAAGTGAAGCCCATCAGGCTGAATTCAAAATGTAATTTTAAAAGTAATACACCAAAAAACAATCATGGCCAATCTTGACTATGAAAACATCTGTCAGAGACACTCAAAAGTAAATTGTATCTATTTCGCAAGAAATCTTACTAATCTAAGACCAGTAAATGGCCAGTAATTATATGTCAATCATTTTAAAACAGAAATGTTATTGTAATAGTTTAATTTAAGAAAGATATGTACTTTATCAAGTGTCAAATATTTGGACTAAAGTTAATGTATAACAGAATATGACCTTATGAGGTATCATTGTAAACCTTGAAAGGAAAGAAAGATAATAGTGATATCATTTATTACCCCAAAGGAACTATAAAGGAATAAAACCATTAGGAAAATACTTAATAAATTTGAATAAAAATTCAAATATTTTAACAATGTCTTTGAAAGAGGAGTTAACCAATCACAGGATTGAGGTTACTATGACAACGAGCCGTTGAGGGCTTATTTTCCGTTAAATATTAGAGACTCGAAAAACGACGCGTGGGTAAGCGGCACGCAAAATTGGAATGATTGAAATTTTAATTTAAATAGTTACAAAAAGTTTCAAAAGTGAACCAAGATGACCAAAAACGAATAGATGTCGATCTACAAAGAATTAACGATGTCCAGGAACCAAATTAAATAAATTAATTAGAAAAAAACCCAAGACCAGATTGAAAAAGATGTTCGAAGTTTAAAACCAGCCCAAAATTGAAGAATATCCACTAACCCGATGACTACGCTTCAACGTTATATGAACTGATAAGTATCGAACAAATTCCTTAATCCCAAAAAACCCAAATTACTTAAATTATTTTCCAAATGATAAAATTTCTCACTATTGAACAAGTATTATTTTCTTTCAAAGGTGTTAATGCATAATTTACTTACTAAAAAACATTTTATGAATCAAAATATAACCTTGATTGAGAGCACAATTTTTGTAACAGAAATACGACACTACCGAACAATTTGTAAAAACACATTATAATTTCTAAATACGTATAAGGTATGGTAGTGTACTTTTTTAATGTAACCAACGTTTATGTCTTATTTCATGATCCAAAGAACTCCAGATTTTAAACATAGTAATTTATTGTATGCAACTGACGCCGTATCGGCAAACAAAAGTGTTTTAAAATCAATTTTGCCAACTCTGAGATATTTTTGTGTTTCATGCTGTAAGCCGGAGCAATCTGTTATCAAATTATTTATAATTCATTTGTCATATTTATTGATGACCAAATTTGTATTAAAATCACAGTACCGAGTATTACTATCTTGTTATTTCATAGGATTTTGTAGAGTATATGTGTGTTAGCAAGTTTTATTCAACAGCCAACTAGCGCTCATCACGAGTGGACGAAACGGCAACTTATATAGCGGCGGGAACCATTCGAACGATCCAGCTGTCCATGCTAATCACACGTATCATTTTAGAATTTAACTATTTTAATTGTTTTAATAGAAACAATTTGGCGCCACCCGGGATTCGCAACCCCTATGAATTAACAGGTAGGTTGTACTGGTAATATTGACAATGCTACAGACTCCAGTAGTGACGTCGATTTATGTAACGACCGGTGTGAGGCAAACACACTACATTCACACTAATACACAAAATAAACAAGTGTGACACATTTTAACAGGTACGACCTTGACTTACTGGTAATATTGACGAACCCAACGAGGGGCTTTAAGAATAAAGGAAGTACCTGATTAATTGTTACATATTGGCGACCAGCAACGTGAGGCTAGAAAGGATAACTAGCGGCGGTTATGAATAGACACGGTATGGTTACGAGGCGCAAAGGGAAGGAAGCATTAAACCAAGAAGGAAACCCAGAAGAAATGGAGGAAGTTGAGGAAGTAGAAGTTGAGGAAACGACTGGAGAATTGCTGGAAGAGAACCCACAGGAGGACCAAATGGAAAATCCAAACCCACCTGAACCAGAAATAGAAGCAGAAGTCATGGTAAACCAACAATCAGTCAAACCAACAGAAGAAACGAAACTAGATAGTTTGATGAGAATGATGATGGAACAATTTGGACAAATGAATAGGAACCAGGAAGATTTGAATAAAAAACTGGACCAAAACAATGAAGAATTGAAGAAGCAAATGAAGGAGAGCATAGAATTCCTGAATAACAAAATAGAGAGCAACCATGAAGACTTGAAGAGAAGTCAGGAAGCATTGGAAAAGAAGAGCGAAGAGCTGAAGAAACAGATCAAGAAGGATCTGGAAATAGTAAACAAAAAGATGGAAAATAATCATGATATTCTCCAACGGAAGATAGAGGAAGAAAGGGAGAAAACCAAGGAGGAATGGAAGCAACAATTGGTCGAATATCGAGAGGAGACCAGGCAAACGGTAGCGGAGACCAACGAAGCCTTGTTACAAGTACGGGAAGAAATGAACTACAAAATCATCGATGTCGAGGAGGAAAATAAATTGAGAGCGACCGAATTCTACCAAGCCCTTACCAAGGGATGCCAGAAGAAGAAACAGGAGGTGGTCAAGGAACTGGAGGAGAGGCACCAAGAGATACAAAAAGATGTGAATAATCGTGTGGAGAAGGTGTACACGGTCATAAATAAACTAGACGGAATGACCAGAGAAAACAGAGAGAAAATCCAGGGGATCAGTACGCGAGAGAAACAGATGCAGGAAGAATTAGATGCATTGAGAGAAAAACCATATAATCACACACAGTTCATAACCAGTGAAAATCGAGAAATGATTAATTTCCGCAGCTACCGAAGGAACCCGATAGAATTCCTCAAGCGGGTAGAAGAGCTGATAGAGAAGAACAGAGAAACCAGGTGGTCCAGTGTGAGAAGTATGATCGATGAAATGTTCCGTGACACCCATGACAACTGGTGGACGGCCACATGACCCGAGATCAATGATACACAAGAGTTTAAGAAACAGTTCCGGGAGAAGTATTGGTCCGAATCCACACAGAATGTGGTCCGCAATGATATCAGTAATGGAAGGTACGAGACACAAGGAGGACACACTTTAACATCTTACTTTGCATAGCCAGAAATTTGGAACCCAAGATACCCGAGGAGTCTTTGGTAATACAACTAGGTTATCATTACGAAGAAGCCATCCAGAAGGCCAGAAGGCAAGGACAAATAAAAACAATTCAAGGGATGGTTAGTCTATTGGAGGACCTGGAGAATGATAACCAGTATCGAAAAAACAGGATCACAAACCAAAGGTACAATAAGTGGAATGAACATAACAGTACAACTAATTTCCATGGACCATACAATCATCCACAAAACAATAATCGGAATAACTGGGGCCGAAATAATAATGGTAATAATGAAGAACAAACATTCAATAGAAATACCCAACAACACCCTCCAAATGATCAGCCTGGTAACAGAGGTCAACAAAACCATCATTCAGGGAATCAAAACAACAATAGAAACAGCCCAAATAATAATCGACCGAATGACAATTACAGAGGAGCTAGACCGGAACAACGCACCAACGGTCACCCCAATGACCATAATTACTATGGCAACCGGTATAATCCCAGTTACCAGTACAACCGGAGACCCGGGGGTAATCAGTAACCAAAATAATAGCGGGAATTGGGTAACAGTCCATGAGAATCCGGGTTTTTCAATACTGCATGATACAACGAGTAATGACGAAGGACCCCGGACAGCTCAAGTAAACAACATAAGGGCAGAAACTAGCCAAACACCAAATGATAACCACAGAAATGGAGGTAATGTAGAAGATGATTTAAGCTATGGGGAGAGGGTATGGCCTCAACATGTGGTAAGGTGGTGATGACATAAATTTCATAATATCATCCAGAATAAGTGTGACTATCAAACACTTGAAGGAGAAGAGGTGCAGAATAACGAAGTGTCGAACAAGAGAAGGAAATAATAAAGGAAAGAAAGGAGAAGTCAAATTACAAAAATATAATAACAAGGTCCGGTATATAGTAATATGAATAGAACAATTATGTATATCACAATAAATAACCGTATATCATCACAAAGATGATGGTAATAATACTTACCAGATCAGTAATATCAATACAAGAAAAATCAAGGGAGTTTATAACCAAACTTCGATAAAAAAGTTTTACGAAGAAGAATAAAACCATTGTGAAATGAAACACATTGCAAAATTCCAAAAAAGATTGTAAGAGCAGCTTACTACCTTATTTAGATGATATATGCGGAATAATAAAAAAGAATTAATATAAATGAATAATAAAGTAACAAACAAAGGAAATAGTTACACAAATTCCTTTCAATTTAAATCAATTTACAGTCTAATAAAAGATTGAGATATGAAGTATGAAGTAAAAAAGTGAGATAATAAGGAATAAGTTATACACATTCCTATATAATAAAAATGTAAGCATCACAAACTTACTATTATCATTAAACAAAAAATAACTAAAAAGGAATACGCTACAAACATTCCTTTAAGGTAAGACAATTAACTTACCAAAGAATTATCAAAAATGATATTTAATGCAGAATGAAATAAACAAAAATAAAATCAAGCTCAAATTACTGAGATAAATACTTGAAATTATACTGAATCAAAAGTATTCTAAAAAAAAAAAAAATGTGAACTGGTACAAGGAGAGAAAGAAATTGTATATAAAACAAATATACAGATATGGCTAAAGCAGAATCTTGCTGAATGACTAAGAAAAGAATAAAAAATGTCTAAGACAATTAAAATGATCACAACGAGCATTGAAAACAAAATAATGAAAAGTAATGATATGATGAAATTAACATATGAATAAATATATAAACAACCAAGTGTATGAGTAGATGATAGTGTATAGTTAAGGTATAGCGGAAGGAAGAATGAGTAGTAATGACAAAGTGATCTAAAAACAAACCACAAGGTGGACAACCCCAAAGTATATTATTATATTATTATTGTATTATTATTATTAAGTCACAAGTTGACAAAGAAGGTATTTAAGATTGACTGTTGAAAAGTCCAGCAATCCAAATAAACTGAGCAGAGATGATGTGCCTCTGGTCTCAGAAAAATGAGTAGTAATGGGAGAAACCAGCTACTATATAAGTTAGGGGAAAAATTTGTGTATGAGGGAAAATACACCAATGGAAATAAATAAAAACAGATCCAAATAAAATGGAATGAATTAAGTAAGAAGAGAAATGAAGAATGGAGAAACAAACAAGAAAGAAAAGGAAAAAGGTTATCTATAACTGATAATTTCATAAAAAACTATGCTAGTGTTTTATTAAAATGATCAATTTTAGAAGAGAGGCATTATGTTACGATACAATTAAGCCAAACCCCGTACCAGTGATAAAAAAGATAATTCTTAATATAAAAGTACTTCATATAAAATAAAATGTTTAAAAAAATGTATAAAATGTAAATTTTTTGACACAACGTACGACGATATTACCCAACCCAAGTGATTGAGCCAACAACATAAACATAAAGAAGGGAACCACGTGACATACTCAAGAAAAAAATGTGATAGACCAAACAATTATGAACTAACAAGAGAAGAATCAGAGGAAGAGAACAGATCCCTACAATTAAACAGAATTTTAAACCATAAGAGAAGAGGAGAACCGAAACAAGATGAAGACTATCGAAGACGAAGAAGAGGAAGAATGAAGAGGAGACAGGTTAAACCCAAGGGGAAACTAACACACATATAAAGGAGAAAAATAGTATACTCAAGGATAGAATACGGTCAATAAACCTCAAATAATTATTTATTGATGAAACAAATATTATTGTTATAATTGAATTAACCTATGTACCCATTTTAAAGACAATACGATTGTAAAGTAAAGTAATGCAGAAAAAGTACACTAACACAGTCAGAAAGGTTAGATTTAACAAAACACAACTAACCTCATATTATTAATAATAAATATTATGCTAGAAAGAAATAGTGAGAAATGATAGGAGAAAGTATATGGATTACCCATTAAATAACACTCAATACAAACCGTGAACCAAAGTGAAGTGCCTTAGTGAAGTGTAAGTACCCTAAAAAATAGTGAAAGTGAATGTTAAGCATTAAAAAATATAATGATAAGTAAGAAAACACTTTATAAACATTGATGAACAATCAATGATTGGAGTGACATTGTACACGTTAATATAACTAGACATAATTAGAAATAGTATTCCAAATAAAATATAAAAGAAGCATGTAATGTTATTCAGGGAGAAAGCCCAGACAAAAGTAATTTGTGTTATCATGGTATAGTAGAATAGAAATAAAGTTTTGTTGTTAAAATTAAGACTACAAAGAATAAAACACCCCATGTTGAAAGGGGAATTAACTTTCATAATTTTGCGAGAAGTGACAATGTTTATCACTGTAGATTGTAACAAAAGAAAGAAATCAATATTAGAACTAATAATAACTAGTGACTTGTAAAGAATAGTTTGGTTCAATGTTAAAAAGGGAATATGGTTGAAGGGAACCTACAGTCCATAAACCTAATTATTATATTTTAAAGGATGTGTAATGAAAATGTATGTGGAATAATAGTTAAAACACAAACAAATATGATAACTAAGTGAAGCCCATCAGGCTGAATTCAAAATGTAATTTTAAAAGTAATACACCAAAAAACAATCATGGCCAATCTTGACTATGAAAACATCTGTCAGAGACACTCAAAAGTAAATTGTATCTATTTCGCAAGAAATCTTACTAATCTAAGACCAGTAAATGGCCAGTAATTATATGTCAATCATTTTAAAACAGAAATGTTATTGTAATAGTTTAATTTAAGAAAGATATGTACTTTATCAAGTGTCAAATATTTGGACTAAAGTTAATGTATAACAGAATATGACCTTATGAGGTATCATTGTAAACCTTGAAAGGAAAGAAAGATAATAGTGATATCATTTATTACCCCAAAGGAACTATAAAGGAATAAAACCATTAGGAAAATACTTAATAAATTTGAATAAAAATTCAAATATTTTAACAATGTCTTTGAAAGAGGAGTTAACCAATCACAGGATTGAGGTTACTATGACAACGAGCCGTTGAGGGCTTATTTTCCGTTAAATATTAGAGACTCGAAAAACGACGCGTGGGTAAGCGGCACGCAAAATTGGAATGATTGAAATTTTAATTTAAATAGTTACAAAAAGTTTCAAAAGTGAACCAAGATGACCAAAAACGAATATATGTCTATCTACAAAGAATTAACGATGTCCAGGAACCAAATTAAATAAATTAATTAGAAAAAAACCCAAGACCAGATTGAAAAAGATGTTCGAAGTTTAAAACCAGCCCAAAATTGAAGAATATCCACTAACCCGATGACTACGCTTCAACGTTATATGAACTGATAAGTATCGAACAAATTCCTTAATCCCAAAAAACCCAAATTACTTAAATTATTTTCCAAATGATAAAATTTCTCACTATTGAACAAGTATTATTTTCTTTCAAAGGTGTTAATGCATAATTTACTTACTAAAAAACATTTTATGAATCAAAATATAACCTTGATTGAGAGCACAATTTTTGTAACAGAAATACGACACTACCGAACAATTTGTAAAAACACATTATAATTTCTAAATACGTATAAGGTATGGTAGTGTACTTTTTTAATGTAACCAACGTTTATGTCTTATTTCATGATCCAAAGAACTCCAGATTTTAAACATAGTAATTTATTGTATGCAACTGACGCCGTATCGGCAAACAAAAGTGTTTTAAAATCAATTTTGCCAACTCTGAGATATTTTTGTGTTTCATGCTGTAAGCCGGAGCAATCTGTTATCAAATTATTTATAATTCATTTGTCATATTTATTGATGACCAAATTTGTATTAAAATCACAGTACCGAGTATTACTATCTTGTTATTTCATAGGATTTTGTAGAGTATATGTGTGTTAGCAAGTTTTATTCAACAGCCAACTAGCGCTCATCACGAGTGGACGAAACGGCAACTTATATAGCGGCGGGAACCATTCGAACGATCCAGCTGTCCATGCTAATCACACGTATCATTTTAGAATTTAACTATTTTAATTGTTTTAATAGAAACAATTTGGCGCCACCCGGGATTCGCAACCCCTATGAATTAACAGGTAGGTTGTACTGGTAATATTGACAATGCTACAGACTCCAGTAGTGACGTCGATTTATGTAACGACCGGTGTGAGGCAAACACACTACATTCACACTAATACACAAAATAAACAAGTGTGACACATTTTAACAGGTACGACCTTGACTTACTGGTAATATTGACGAACCCAACGAGGGGCTTTAAGAATAAAGGAAGTACCTGATTAATTGTTACATATTGGCGACCAGCAACGTGAGGCTAGAAAGGATAACTAGCGGCGGTTATGAATAGACACGGTATGGTTACGAGGCGCAAAGGGAAGGAAGCATTAAACCAAGAAGGAAACCCAGAAGAAATGGAGGAAGTTGAGGAAGTAGAAGTTGAGGAAACGACTGGAGAATTGCTGGAAGAGAACCCACAGGAGGACCAAATGGAAAATCCAAACCCACCTGAACCAGAAATAGAAGCAGAAGTCATGGTAAACCAACAATCAGTCAAACCAACAGAAGAAACGAAACTAGATAGTTTGATGAGAATGATGATGGAACAATTTGGACAAATGAATAGGAACCAGGAAGATTTGAATAAAAAACTGGACCAAAACAATGAAGAATTGAAGAAGCAAATGAAGGAGAGCATAGAATTCCTGAATAACAAAATAGAGAGCAACCATGAAGACTTGAAGAGAAGTCAGGAAGCATTGGAAAAGAAGAGCGAAGAGCTGAAGAAACAGATCAAGAAGGATCTGGAAATAGTAAACAAAAAGATGGAAAATAATCATGATATTCTCCAACGGAAGATAGAGGAAGAAAGGGAGAAAACCAAGGAGGAATGGAAGCAACAATTGGTCGAATATCGAGAGGAGACCAGGCAAACGGTAGCGGAGACCAACGAAGCCTTGTTACAAGTACGGGAAGAAATGAACTACAAAATCATCGATGTCGAGGAGGAAAATAAATTGAGAGCGACCGAATTCTACCAAGCCCTTACCAAGGGATGCCAGAAGAAGAAACAGGAGGTGGTCAAGGAACTGGAGGAGAGGCACCAAGAGATACAAAAAGATGTGAATAATCGTGTGGAGAAGGTGTACACGGTCATAAATAAACTAGACGGAATGACCAGAGAAAACAGAGAGAAAATCCAGGGGATCAGTACGCGAGAGAAACAGATGCAGGAAGAATTAGATGCATTGAGAGAAAAACCATATAATCACACACAGTTCATAACCAGTGAAAATCGAGAAATGATTAATTTCCGCAGCTACCGAAGGAACCCGATAGAATTCCTCAAGCGGGTAGAAGAGCTGATAGAGAAGAACAGAGAAACCAGGTGGTCCAGTGTGAGAAGTATGATCGATGAAATGTTCCGTGACACCCATGACAACTGGTGGACGGCCACATGACCCGAGATCAATGATACACAAGAGTTTAAGAAACAGTTCCGGGAGAAGTATTGGTCCGAATCCACACAGAATGTGGTCCGCAATGATATCAGTAATGGAAGGTACGAGACACAAGGAGGACACACTTTAACATCTTACTTTTTGGGAAAAGTATGCATAGCCAGAAATTTGGAACCCAAGATACCCGAGGAGTCTTTGGTAATACAACTAGGTTATCATTACGAAGAAGCCATCCAGAAGGCCAGAAGGCAAGGACAAATAAAAACAATTCAAGGGATGGTTAGTCTATTGGAGGACCTGGAGAATGATAACCAGTATCGAAAAAACAGGATCACAAACCAAAGGTACAATAAGTGGAATGAACATAACAGTACAACTAATTTCCATGGACCATACAATCATCCACAAAACAATAATCGGAATAACTGGGGCCGAAATAATAATGGTAATAATGAAGAACAAACATTCAATAGAAATACCCAACAACACCCTCCAAATGATCAGCCTGGTAACAGAGGTCAACAAAACCATCATTCAGGGAATCAAAACAACAATAGAAACAGCCCAAATAATAATCGACCGAATGACAATTACAGAGGAGCTAGACCGGAACAACGCACCAACGGTCACCCCAATGACCATAATTACTATGGCAACCGGTATAATCCCAGTTACCAGTACAACCGGAGACCCGGGGGTAATCAGTAACCAAAATAATAGCGGGAATTGGGTAACAGTCCATGAGAATCCGGGTTTTTCAATACTGCATGATACAACGAGTAATGACGAAGGACCCCGGACAGCTCAAGTAAACAACATAAGGGCAGAAACTAGCCAAACACCAAATGATAACCACAGAAATGGAGGTAATGTAGAAGATGATTTAAGCTATGGGGAGAGGGTATGGCCTCAACATGTGGTAAGGTGGTGATGACATAAATTTCATAATATCATCCAGAATAAGTGTGACTATCAAACACTTGAAGGAGAAGAGGTGCAGAATAACGAAGTGTCGAACAAGAGAAGGAAATAATAAAGGAAAGAAAGGAGAAGTCAAATTACAAAAATATAATAACAAGGTCCGGTATATAGTAATATGAATAGAACAATTATGTATATCACAATAAATAACCGTATATCATCACAAAAGATGATGGTAATAATACTTACCAGATCAGTAATATCAATACAAGAAAAATCAAGGGAGTTTATAACCAAACTTCGATAAAAAAGTTTTACGAAGAAGAATAAAACCATTGTGAAATGAAACACATTGCAAAATTCCAAAAAAGATTGTAAGAGCAGCTTACTACCTTATTTAGATGATATATGCGGAATAATAAAAAAGAATTAATATAAATGAATAATAAAGTAACAAACAAAGGAAATAGTTACACAAATTCCTTTCAATTTAAATCAATTTACAGTCTAATAAAAGATTGAGATATGAAGTATGAAGTAAAAAAGTGAGATAATAAGGAATAAGTTATACACATTCCTATATAATAAAAATGTAAGCATCACAAACTTACTATTATCATTAAACAAAAAATAACTAAAAAGGAATACGCTACAAACATTCCTTTAAGGTAAGACAATTAACTTACCAAAGAATTATCAAAAATGATATTTAATGCAGAATGAAATAAACAAAAATAAAATCAAGCTCAAATTACTGAGATAAATACTTGAAATTATACTGAATCAAAAGTATTCTAAAAAAAAAAAAAATGTGAACTGGTACAAGGAGAGAAAGAAATTGTATATAAAACAAATATACAGATATGGCTAAAGCAGAATCTTGCTGAATGACTAAGAAAAGAATAAAAAATGTCTAAGACAATTAAAATGATCACAACGAGCATTGAAAACAAAATAATGAAAAGTAATGATATGATGAAATTAACATATGAATAAATATATAAACAACCAAGTGTATGAGTAGATGATAGTGTATAGTTAAGGTATAGCGGAAGGAAGAATGAGTAGTAATGACAAAGTGATCTAAAAACAAACCACAAGGTGGACAACCCCAAAGTATATTATTATATTATTATTGTATTATTATTATTAAGTCACAAGTTGACAAAGAAGGTATTTAAGATTGACTGTTGAAAAGTCCAGCAATCCAAATAAACTGAGCAGAGATGATGTGCCTCTGGTCTCAGAAAAATGAGTAGTAATGGGAGAAACCAGCTACTATATAAGTTAGGGGAAAAATTTGTGTATGAGGGAAAATACACCAATGGAAATAAATAAAAACAGATCCAAATAAAATGGAATGAATTAAGTAAGAAGAGAAATGAAGAATGGAGAAACAAACAAGAAAGAAAAGGAAAAAGGTTATCTATAACTGATAATTTCATAAAAAACTATGCTAGTGTTTTATTAAAATGATCAATTTTAGAAGAGAGGCATTATGTTACGATACAATTAAGCCAAACCCCGTACCAGTGATAAAAAAGATAATTCTTAATATAAAAGTACTTCATATAAAATAAAATGTTTAAAAAAATGTATAAAATGTAAATTTTTTGACACAACGTACGACGATATTACCCAACCCAAGTGATTGAGCCAACAACATAAACATAAAGAAGGGAACCACGTGACATACTCAAGAAAAAAATGTGATAGACCAAACAATTATGAACTAACAAGAGAAGAATCAGAGGAAGAGAACAGATCCCTACAATTAAACAGAATTTTAAACCATAAGAGAAGAGGAGAACCGAAACAAGATGAAGACTATCGAAGACGAAGAAGAGGAAGAATGAAGAGGAGACAGGTTAAACCCAAGGGGAAACTAACACACATATAAAGGAGAAAAATAGTATACTCAAGGATAGAATACGGTCAATAAACCTCAAATAATTATTTATTGATGAAACAAATATTATTGTTATAATTGAATTAACCTATGTACCCATTTTAAAGACAATACGATTGTAAAGTAAAGTAATGCAGAAAAAGTACACTAACACAGTCAGAAAGGTTAGATTTAACAAAACACAACTAACCTCATATTATTAATAATAAATATTATGCTAGAAAGAAATAGTGAGAAATGATAGGAGAAAGTATATGGATTACCCATTAAATAACACTCAATACAAACCGTGAACCAAAGTGAAGTGCCTTAGTGAAGTGTAAGTACCCTAAAAAATAGTGAAAGTGAATGTTAAGCATTAAAAAATATAATGATAAGTAAGAAAACACTTTATAAACATTGATGAACAATCAATGATTGGAGTGACATTGTACACGTTAATATAACTAGACATAATTAGAAATAGTATTCCAAATAAAATATAAAAGAAGCATGTAATGTTATTCAGGGAGAAAGCCCAGACAAAAGTAATTTGTGTTATCATGGTATAGTAGAATAGAAATAAAGTTTTGTTGTTAAAATTAAGACTACAAAGAATAAAACACCCCATGTTGAAAGGGGAATTAACTTTCATAATTTTGCGAGAAGTGACAATGTTTATCACTGTAGATTGTAACAAAAGAAAGAAATCAATATTAGAACTAATAATAACTAGTGACTTGTAAAGAATAGTTTGGTTCAATGTTAAAAAGGGAATATGGTTGAAGGGAACCTACAGTCCATAAACCTAATTATTATATTTTAAAGGATGTGTAATGAAAATGTATGTGGAATAATAGTTAAAACACAAACAAATATGATAACTAAGTGAAGCCCATCAGGCTGAATTCAAAATGTAATTTTAAAAGTAATACACCAAAAAACAATCATGGCCAATCTTGACTATGAAAACATCTGTCAGAGACACTCAAAAGTAAATTGTATCTATTTCGCAAGAAATCTTACTAATCTAAGACCAGTAAATGGCCAGTAATTATATGTCAATCATTTTAAAACAGAAATGTTATTGTAATAGTTTAATTTAAGAAAGATATGTACTTTATCAAGTGTCAAATATTTGGACTAAAGTTAATGTATAACAGAATATGACCTTATGAGGTATCATTGTAAACCTTGAAAGGAAAGAAAGATAATAGTGATATCATTTATTACCCCAAAGGAACTATAAAGGAATAAAACCATTAGGAAAATACTTAATAAATTTGAATAAAAATTCAAATATTTTAACAATGTCTTTGAAAGAGGAGTTAACCAATCACAGGATTGAGGTTACTATGACAACGAGCCGTTGAGGGCTTATTTTCCGTTAAATATTAGAGACTCGAAAAACGACGCGTGGGTAAGCGGCACGCAAAATTGGAATGATTGAAATTTTAATTTAAATAGTTACAAAAAGTTTCAAAAGTGAACCAAGATGACCAAAAACGAATATATGTCTATCTACAAAGAATTAACGATGTCCAGGAACCAAATTAAATAAATTAATTAGAAAAAAACCCAAGACCAGATTGAAAAAGATGTTCGAAGTTTAAAACCAGCCCAAAATTGAAGAATATCCACTAACCCGATGACTACGCTTCAACGTTATATGAACTGATAAGTATCGAACAAATTCCTTAATCCCAAAAAACCCAAATTACTTAAATTATTTTCCAAATGATAAAATTTCTCACTATTGAACAAGTATTATTTTCTTTCAAAGGTGTTAATGCATAATTTACTTACTAAAAAACATTTTATGAATCAAAATATAACCTTGATTGAGAGCACAATTTTTGTAACAGAAATACGACACTACCGAACAATTTGTAAAAACACATTATAATTTCTAAATACGTATAAGGTATGGTAGTGTACTTTTTTAATGTAACCAACGTTTATGTCTTATTTCATGATCCAAAGAACTCCAGATTTTAAACATAGTAATTTATTGTATGCAACTGACGCCGTATCGGCAAACAAAAGTGTTTTAAAATCAATTTTGCCAACTCTGAGATATTTTTGTGTTTCATGCTGTAAGCCGGAGCAATCTGTTATCAAATTATTTATAATTCATTTGTCATATTTATTGATGACCAAATTTGTATTAAAATCACAGTACCGAGTATTACTATCTTGTTATTTCATAGGATTTTGTAGAGTATATGTGTGTTAGCAAGTTTTATTCAACAGCCAACTAGCGCTCATCACGAGTGGACGAAACGGCAACTTATATAGCGGCGGGAACCATTCGAACGATCCAGCTGTCCATGCTAATCACACGTATCATTTTAGAATTTAACTATTTTAATTGTTTTAATAGAAACAATTTGGCGCCACCCGGGATTCGCAACCCCTATGAATTAACAGGTAGGTTGTACTGGTAATATTGACAATGCTACAGACTCCAGTAGTGACGTCGATTTATGTAACGACCGGTGTGAGGCAAACACACTACATTCACACTAATACACAAAATAAACAAGTGTGACACATTTTAACAGGTACGACCTTGACTTACTGGTAATATTGACGAACCCAACGAGGGGCTTTAAGAATAAAGGAAGTACCTGATTAATTGTTACATATTGGCGACCAGCAACGTGAGGCTAGAAAGGATAACTAGCGGCGGTTATGAATAGACACGGTATGGTTACGAGGCGCAAAGGGAAGGAAGCATTAAACCAAGAAGGAAACCCAGAAGAAATGGAGGAAGTTGAGGAAGTAGAAGTTGAGGAAACGACTGGAGAATTGCTGGAAGAGAACCCACAGGAGGACCAAATGGAAAATCCAAACCCACCTGAACCAGAAATAGAAGCAGAAGTCATGGTAAACCAACAATCAGTCAAACCAACAGAAGAAACGAAACTAGATAGTTTGATGAGAATGATGATGGAACAATTTGGACAAATGAATAGGAACCAGGAAGATTTGAATAAAAAACTGGACCAAAACAATGAAGAATTGAAGAAGCAAATGAAGGAGAGCATAGAATTCCTGAATAACAAAATAGAGAGCAACCATGAAGACTTGAAGAGAAGTCAGGAAGCATTGGAAAAGAAGAGCGAAGAGCTGAAGAAACAGATCAAGAAGGATCTGGAAATAGTAAACAAAAAGATGGAAAATAATCATGATATTCTCCAACGGAAGATAGAGGAAGAAAGGGAGAAAACCAAGGAGGAATGGAAGCAACAATTGGTCGAATATCGAGAGGAGACCAGGCAAACGGTAGCGGAGACCAACGAAGCCTTGTTACAAGTACGGGAAGAAATGAACTACAAAATCATCGATGTCGAGGAGGAAAATAAATTGAGAGCGACCGAATTCTACCAAGCCCTTACCAAGGGATGCCAGAAGAAGAAACAGGAGGTGGTCAAGGAACTGGAGGAGAGGCACCAAGAGATACAAAAAGATGTGAATAATCGTGTGGAGAAGGTGTACACGGTCATAAATAAACTAGACGGAATGACCAGAGAAAACAGAGAGAAAATCCAGGGGATCAGTACGCGAGAGAAACAGATGCAGGAAGAATTAGATGCATTGAGAGAAAAACCATATAATCACACACAGTTCATAATCAGTGAAAATCGAGAAATGATTAATTTCCGCAGCTACCGAAGGAACCCGATAGAATTCCTCAAGCGGGTAGAAGAGCTGATAGAGAAGAACAGAGAAACCAGGTGGTCCAGTGTGAGAAGTATGATCGATGAAATGTTCCGTGACACCCATGACAACTGGTGGACGGCCACATGACCCGAGATCAATGATACACAAGAGTTTAAGAAACAGTTCCGGGAGAAGTATTGGTCCGAATCCACACAGAATGTGGTCCGCAATGATATCAGTAATGGAAGGTACGAGACACAAGGAGGACACACTTTAACATCTTACTTTTTGGGAAAAGTATGCATAGCCAGAAATTTGGAACCCAAGATACCCGAGGAGTCTTTGGTAATACAACTAGGTTATCATTACGAAGAAGCCATCCAGAAGGCCAGAAGGCAAGGACAAATAAAAACAATTCAAGGGATGGTTAGTCTATTGGAGGACCTGGAGAATGATAACCAGTATCGAAAAAACAGGATCACAAACCAAAGGTACAATAAGTGGAATGAACATAACAGTACAACTAATTTCCATGGACCATACAATCATCCACAAAACAATAATCGGAATAACTGGGGCCAAAATAATAATGGTAATAATGAAGAACAAACATTCAATAGAAATACCCAACAACACCCTCCAAATGATCAGCCTGGTAACAGAGGTCAACAAAACCATCATTCAGGGAATCAAAACAACAATAGAAACAGCCCAAATAATAATCGACCGAATGACAATTACAGAGGAGCTAGACCGGAACAACGCACCAACGGTCACCCCAATGACCATAATTACTATGGCAACCGGTATAATCCCAGTTACCAGTACAACCGGAGACCCGGGGGTAATCAGTAACCAAAATAATAGCGGGAATTGGGTAACAGTCCATGAGAATCCGGGTTTTTCAATACTGCATGATACAACGAGTAATGACGAAGGACCCCGGACAGCTCAAGTAAACAACATAAGGGCAGAAACTAGCCAAACACCAAATGATAACCACAGAAATGGAGGTAATGTAGAAGATGATTTAAGCTATGGGGAGAGGGTATGGCCTCAACATGTGGTAAGGTGGTGATGACATAAATTTCATAATATCATCCAGAATAAGTGTGACTATCAAACACTTGAAGGAGAAGAGGTGCAGAATAACGAAGTGTCGAACAAGAGAAGGAAATAATAAAGGAAAGAAAGGAGAAGTCAAATTACAAAAATATAATAACAAGGTCCGGTATATAGTAATATGAATAGAACAATTATGTATATCACAATAAATAACCGTATATCATCACAAAAGATGATGGTAATAATACTTACCAGATCAGTAATATCAATACAAGAAAAATCAAGGGAGTTTATAACCAAACTTCGATAAAAAAGTTTTACGAAGAAGAATAAAACCATTGTGAAATGAAACACATTGCAAAATTCCAAAAAAGATTGTAAGAGCAGCTTACTACCTTATTTAGATGATATATGCGGAATAATAAAAAAGAATTAATATAAATGAATAATAAAGTAACAAACAAAGGAAATAGTTACACAAATTCCTTTCAATTTAAATCAATTTACAGTCTAATAAAAGATTGAGATATGAAGTATGAAGTAAAAAAGTGAGATAATAAGGAATAAGTTATACACATTCCTATATAATAAAAATGTAAGCATCACAAACTTACTATTATCATTAAACAAAAAATAACTAAAAAGGAATACGCTACAAACATTCCTTTAAGGTAAGACAATTAACTTACCAAAGAATTATCAAAAATGATATTTAATGCAGAATGAAATAAACAAAAATAAAATCAAGCTCAAATTACTGAGATAAATACTTGAAATTATACTGAATCAAAAGTATTCTAAAAAAAAAAAAAATGTGAACTGGTACAAGGAGAGAAAGAAATTGTATATAAAACAAATATACAGATATGGCTAAAGCAGAATCTTGCTGAATGACTAAGAAAAGAATAAAAAATGTCTAAGACAATTAAAATGATCACAACGAGCATTGAAAACAAAATAATGAAAAGTAATGATATGATGAAATTAACATATGAATAAATATATAAACAACCAAGTGTATGAGTAGATGATAGTGTATAGTTAAGGTATAGCGGAAGGAAGAATGAGTAGTAATGACAAAGTGATCTAAAAACAAACCACAAGGTGGACAACCCCAAAGTATATTATTATATTATTATTGTATTATTATTATTAAGTCACAAGTTGACAAAGAAGGTATTTAAGATTGACTGTTGAAAAGTCCAGCAATCCAAATAAACTGAGCAGAGATGATGTGCCTCTGGTCTCAGAAAAATGAGTAGTAATGGGAGAAACCAGCTACTATATAAGTTAGGGGAAAAATTTGTGTATGAGGGAAAATACACCAATGGAAATAAATAAAAACAGATCCAAATAAAATGGAATGAATTAAGTAAGAAGAGAAATGAAGAATGGAGAAACAAACAAGAAAGAAAAGGAAAAAGGTTATCTATAACTGATAATTTCATAAAAAACTATGCTAGTGTTTTATTAAAATGATCAATTTTAGAAGAGAGGCATTATGTTACGATACAATTAAGCCAAACCCCGTACCAGTGATAAAAAAGATAATTCTTAATATAAAAGTACTTCATATAAAATAAAATGTTTAAAAAAATGTATAAAATGTAAATTTTTTGACACAACGTACGACGATATTACCCAACCCAAGTGATTGAGCCAACAACATAAACATAAAGAAGGGAACCACGTGACATACTCAAGAAAAAAATGTGATAGACCAAACAATTATGAACTAACAAGAGAAGAATCAGAGGAAGAGAACAGATCCCTACAATTAAACAGAATTTTAAACCATAAGAGAAGAGGAGAACCGAAACAAGATGAAGACTATCGAAGACGAAGAAGAGGAAGAATGAAGAGGAGACAGGTTAAACCCAAGGGGAAACTAACACACATATAAAGGAGAAAAATAGTATACTCAAGGATAGAATACGGTCAATAAACCTCAAATAATTATTTATTGATGAAACAAATATTATTGTTATAATTGAATTAACCTATGTACCCATTTTAAAGACAATACGATTGTAAAGTAAAGTAATGCAGAAAAAGTACACTAACACAGTCAGAAAGGTTAGATTTAACAAAACACAACTAACCTCATATTATTAATAATAAATATTATGCTAGAAAGAAATAGTGAGAAATGATAGGAGAAAGTATATGGATTACCCATTAAATAACACTCAATACAAACCGTGAACCAAAGTGAAGTGCCTTAGTGAAGTGTAAGTACCCTAAAAAATAGTGAAAGTGAATGTTAAGCATTAAAAAATATAATGATAAGTAAGAAAACACTTTATAAACATTGATGAACAATCAATGATTGGAGTGACATTGTACACGTTAATATAACTAGACATAATTAGAAATAGTATTCCAAATAAAATATAAAAGAAGCATGTAATGTTATTCAGGGAGAAAGCCCAGACAAAAGTAATTTGTGTTATCATGGTATAGTAGAATAGAAATAAAGTTTTGTTGTTAAAATTAAGACTACAAAGAATAAAACACCCCATGTTGAAAGGGGAATTAACTTTCATAATTTTGCGAGAAGTGACAATGTTTATCACTGTAGATTGTAACAAAAGAAAGAAATCAATATTAGAACTAATAATAACTAGTGACTTGTAAAGAATAGTTTGGTTCAATGTTAAAAAGGGAATATGGTTGAAGGGAACCTACAGTCCATAAACCTAATTATTATATTTTAAAGGATGTGTAATGAAAATGTATGTGGAATAATAGTTAAAACACAAACAAATATGATAACTAAGTGAAGCCCATCAGGCTGAATTCAAAATGTAATTTTAAAAGTAATACACCAAAAAACAATCATGGCCAATCTTGACTATGAAAACATCTGTCAGAGACACTCAAAAGTAAATTGTATCTATTTCGCAAGAAATCTTACTAATCTAAGACCAGTAAATGGCCAGTAATTATATGTCAATCATTTTAAAACAGAAATGTTATTGTAATAGTTTAATTTAAGAAAGATATGTACTTTATCAAGTGTCAAATATTTGGACTAAAGTTAATGTATAACAGAATATGACCTTATGAGGTATCATTGTAAACCTTGAAAGGAAAGAAAGATAATAGTGATATCATTTATTACCCCAAAGGAACTATAAAGGAATAAAACCATTAGGAAAATACTTAATAAATTTGAATAAAAATTCAAATATTTTAACAATGTCTTTGAAAGAGGAGTTAACCAATCACAGGATTGAGGTTACTATGACAACGAGCCGTTGAGGGCTTATTTTCCGTTAAATATTAGAGACTCGAAAAACGACGCGTGGGTAAGCGGCATGCAAAATTGGAATGATTGAAATTTTAATTTAAATAGTTACAAAAAGTTTCAAAAGTGAACCAAGATGACCAAAAACGAATAGATGTCGATCTACAAAGAATTAACGATGTCCAGGAACCAAATTAAATAAATTAATTAGAAAAAAACCCAAGACCAGATTGAAAAAGATGTTCGAAGTTTAAAACCAGCCCAAAATTGAAGAATATCCACTAACCCGATGACTACGCTTCAACGTTATATGAACTGATAAGTATCGAACAAATTCCTTAATCCCAAAAAACCCAAATTACTTAAATTATTTTCCAAATGATAAAATTTCTCACTATTGAACAAGTATTATTTTCTTTCAAAGGTGTTAATGCATAATTTACTTACTAAAAAACATTTTATGAATCAAAATATAACCTTGATTGAGAGCACAATTTTTGTAACAGAAATACGACACTACCGAACAATTTGTAAAAACACATTATAATTTCTAAATACGTATAAGGTATGGTAGTGTACTTTTTTAATGTAACCAACGTTTATGTCTTATTTCATGATCCAAAGAACTCCAGATTTTAAACATAGTAATTTATTGTATGCAACTGACGCCGTATCGGCAAACAAAAGTGTTTTAAAATCAATTTTGCCAACTCTGAGATATTTTTGTGTTTCATGCTGTAAGCCGGAGCAATCTGTTATCAAATTATTTATAATTCATTTGTCATATTTATTGATGACCAAATTTGTATTAAAATCACAGTACCGAGTATTACTATCTTGTTATTTCATAGGATTTTGTAGAGTATATGTGTGTTAGCAAGTTTTATTCAACAGCCAACTAGCGCTCATCACGAGTGGACGAAACGGCAACTTATATAGCGGCGGGAACCATTCGAACGATCCAGCTGTCCATGCTAATCACACGTATCATTTTAGAATTTAACTATTTTAATTGTTTTAATAGAAACAATTTGGCGCCACCCGGGATTCGCAACCCCTATGAATTAACAGGTAGGTTGTACTGGTAATATTGACAATGCTACAGACTCCAGTAGTGACGTCGATTTATGTAACGACCGGTGTGAGGCAAACACACTACATTCACACTAATACACAAAATAAACAAGTGTGACACATTTTAACAGGTACGACCTTGACTTACTGGTAATATTGACGAACCCAACGAGGGGCTTTAAGAATAAAGGAAGTACCTGATTAATTGTTACATATTGGCGACCAGCAACGTGAGGCTAGAAAGGATAACTAGCGGCGGTTATGAATAGACACGGTATGGTTACGAGGCGCAAAGGGAAGGAAGCATTAAACCAAGAAGGAAACCCAGAAGAAATGGAGGAAGTTGAGGAAGTAGAAGTTGAGGAAACGACTGGAGAATTGCTGGAAGAGAACCCACAGGAGGACCAAATGGAAAATCCAAACCCACCTGAACCAGAAATAGAAGCAGAAGTCATGGTAAACCAACAATCAGTCAAACCAACAGAAGAAACGAAACTAGATAGTTTGATGAGAATGATGATGGAACAATTTGGACAAATGAATAGGAACCAGGAAGATTTGAATAAAAAACTGGACCAAAACAATGAAGAATTGAAGAAGAAAATGAAGGAGAGAATAGAATTCCTGAATAACAAAATAGAGAGCAACCATGAAGACTTGAAGAGAAGTCAGGAAGCATTGGAAAAGAAGAGCGAAGAGCTGAAGAAACAGATCAAGAAGGATCTGGAAATAGTAAACAAAAAGATGGAAAATAATCATGATATTCTCCAACGGAAGATAGAGGAAGAAAGGGAGAAAACCAAGGAGGAATGGAAGCAACAATTGGTCGAATATCGAGAGGAGACCAGGCAAACGGTAGCGGAGACCAACGAAGCCTTGTTACAAGTACGGGAAGAAATGAACTACAAAATCATCGATGTCGAGGAGGAAAATAAATTGAGAGCGACCGAATTCTACCAAGCCCTTACCAAGGGATGCCAGAAGAAGAAACAGGAGGTGGTCAAGGAACTGGAGGAGAGGCACCAAGAGATACAAAAAGATGTGAATAATCGTGTGGAGAAGGTGTACACGGTCATAAATAAACTAGACGGAATGACCAGAGAAAACAGAGAGAAAATCCAGGGGATCAGTACGCGAGAGAAACAGATGCAGGAAGAATTAGATGCATTGAGAGAAAAACCATATAATCACACACAGTTCATAACCAGTGAAAATCGAGAAATGATTAATTTCCGCAGCTACCGAAGGAACCCGATAGAATTCCTCAAGCGGGTAGAAGAGCTGATAGAGAAGAACAGAGAAACCAGGTGGTCCAGTGTGAGAAGTATGATCGATGAAATGTTCCGTGACACCCATGACAACTGGTGGACGGCCACATGACCCGAGATCAATGATACACAAGAGTTTAAGAAACAGTTCCGGGAGAAGTATTGGTCCGAATCCACACAGAATGTGGTCCGCAATGATATCAGTAATGGAAGGTACGAGACACAAGGAGGACACACTTTAACATCTTACTTTTTGGGAAAAGTATGCATAGCCAGAAATTTGGAACCCAAGATACCCGAGGAGTCTTTGGTAATACAACTAGGTTATCATTACGAAGAAGCCATCCAGAAGGCCAGAAGGCAAGGACAAATAAAAACAATTCAAGGGATGGTTAGTCTATTGGAGGACCTGGAGAATGATAACCAGTATCGAAAAAACAGGATCACAAACCAAAGGTACAATAAGTGGAATGAACATAACAGTACAACTAATTTCCATGGACCATACAATCATCCACAAAACAATAATCGGAATAACTGGGGCCGAAATAATAATGGTAATAATGAAGAACAAACATTCAATAGAAATACCCAACAACACCCTCCAAATGATCAGCCTGGTAACAGAGGTCAACAAAACCATCATTCAGGGAATCAAAACAACAATAGAAACAGCCCAAATAATAATCGACCGAATGACAATTACAGAGGAGCTAGACCGGAACAACGCACCAACGGTCACCCCAATGACCATAATTACTATGGCAACCGGTATAATCCCAGTTACCAGTACAACCGGAGACCCGGGGGTAATCAGTAACCAAAATAATAGCGGGAATTGGGTAACAGTCCATGAGAATCCGGGTTTTTCAATACTGCATGATACAATGAGTAATGACGAAGGACCCCGGACAGCTCAAGTAAACAACATAAGGGCAGAAACTAGCCAAACACCAAATGATAACCACAGAAATGGAGGTAATGTAGAAGATGATTTAAGCTATGGGGAGAGGGTATGGCCTCAACATGTGGTAAGGTGGTGATGACATAAATTTCATAATATCATCCAGAATAAGTGTGACTATCAAACACTTGAAGGAGAAGAGGTGCAGAATAACGAAGTGTCGAACAAGAGAAGGAAATAATAAAGGAAAGAAAGGAGAAGTCAAATTACAAAAATATAATAACAAGGTCCGGTATATAGTAATATGAATAGAACAATTATGTATATCACAATAAATAACCGTATATCATCACAAAAGATGATGGTAATAATACTTACCAGATCAGTAATATCAATACAAGAAAAATCAAGGGAGTTTATAACCAAACTTCGATAAAAAAGTTTTACGAAGAAGAATAAACCCATTGTGAAATGAAACACATTGCAAAATTCCAAAAAAGATTGTAAGAGCAGCTTACTACCTTATTTAGATGATATATGCGGAATAATAAAAAAGAATTAATATAAATGAATAATAAAGTAACAAACAAAGGAAATAGTTACACAAATTCCTTTCAATTTAAATCAATTTACAGTCTAATAAAAGATTGAGATATGAAGTATGAAGTAAAAAAGTGAGATAATAAGGAATAAGTTATACACATTCCTATATAATAAAAATGTAAGCATCACAAACTTACTATTATCATTAAACAAAAAATAACTAAAAAGGAATACGCTACAAACATTCCTTTAAGGTAAGACAATTAACTTACCAAAGAATTATCAAAAATGATATTTAATGCAGAATGAAATAAACAAAAATAAAATCAAGCTCAAATTACTGAGATAAATACTTGAAATTATACTGAATCAAAAGTATTCTAAAAAAAAAAAAAATGTGAACTGGTACAAGGAGAGAAAGAAATTGTATATAAAACAAATATACAGATATGGCTAAAGCAGAATCTTGCTGAATGACTAAGAAAAGAATAAAAAATGTCTAAGACAATTAAAATGATCACAACGAGCATTGAAAACAAAATAATGAAAAGTAATGATATGATGAAATTAACATATGAATAAATATATAAACAACCAAGTGTATGAGTAGATGATAGTGTATAGTTAAGGTATAGCGGAAGGAAGAATGAGTAGTAATGACAAAGTGATCTAAAAACAAACCACAAGGTGGACAACCCCAAAGTATATTATTATATTATTATTGTATTATTATTATTAAGTCACAGGTTGACAAAGAAGGTATTTAAGATTGACTGTTGAAAAGTCCAGCAATCCAAATAAACTGAGCAGAGATGATGTGCCTCTGGTCTCAGAAAAATGAGTAGTAATGGGAGAAACCAGCTACTATATAAGTTAGGGGAAAAATTTGTGTATGAGGGAAAATACACCAATGGAAATAAATAAAAACAGATCCAAATAAAATGGAATGAATTAAGTAAGAAGAGAAATGAAGAATGGGGAAACAAACAAGAAAGAAAAGGAAAAAGGTTATCTATAACTGATAATTTCATAAAAAACTATGCTAGTGTTTTATTAAAATGATCAATTTTAGAAGAGAGGCATTATGTTACGATACAATTAAGCCAAACCCCGTACCAGTGATAAAAAAGATAATTCTTAATATAAAAGTACTTCATATAAAATAAAATGTTTAAAAAATGTATAAAATGTAAATTTTTTGACACAACGTACGACGATATTACCCAACCCAAGTGATTGAGCCAACAACATAAACATAAAGAAGGGAACCACGTGACATACTCAAGAAAAAAATGTGATAGACCAAACAATTATGAACTAACAAGAGAAGAATCAGAGGAAGAGAACAGATCCCTACAATTAAACAGAATTTTAAACCATAAGAGAAGAGGAGAACCGAACCAAGATGAAGACTATCGAAGACGAAGAAGAGGAAGAATGAAGAGGAGACAGGTTAAACCCAAGGGGAAACTAACACACATATAAAGGAGAAAAATAGTATACTCAAGGATAGAATACGGTCAATAAACCTCAAATAATTATTTATTGATGAAACAAATATTATTGTTATAATTGAATTAACCTATGTACCCATTTTAAAGACAATACGATTGTAAAGTAAAGTAATGCAGAAAAAGTACACTAATACAGTCAGAAAGGTTAGATTTAACAAAACACAACTAACCTCATATTATTAATAATAAATATTATGCTAGAAAGAAATAGTGAGAAATGATTGGAGAAAGTATATGGATTACCCATTAAATAACACTCAATACAAACCGTGAACCAAAGTGAAGTGCCTTAGTGAAGTGTAAGTACCCTAAAAAATAGTGAAAGTGAATGTTAAGCATTAAAAAATATAATGATAAGTAAGAAAACACTATATAAACATTGATGAACAATCAATGATTTGAGTGACATTGTACACGTTAATATAACTAGACATAATTAGAAATAGTATTCCAAATAAAATATAAAAGAAGCATGTAATGTTATTCAGGGAGAAAGCCCAGACAAAAGTAATTTGTGTTATCATGGTATAGTAGAATAGAAATAAAGTTTTGTTGTTAAAATTAAGACTACAAAGAATAAAACACCCCATGTTGAAAGGGGAATTAACTTTCATAATTTTACGAGAAGTGACAATGTTTATCACTGTAGATTGTAACAAAAGAAAGAAATCAATATTAGAACTAATAATAACTAGTGACTTGTAAAGAATAGTTTGGTTCAATGTTAAAAAGGGAATATGGCTGAAGGGAACCTACAGTCCATAAACCTAATTATTATATTTTAAAGGATGTGTAATGAAAATGTATGTGGAATAATAGTTAAAACACAAACAAATATGATAACTAAGTGAAGCCCATCAGGCTGAATTCAAAATGTAATTTTAAAAGCAATACACCAAAAAACAATCATGGCCAATCTTGGCTATGAAAACATCTAACTGTCAGAGACACTCAAAAGTAAATTGTATCTATTTCGCAAGAAATCTTACTAATCTAAGACCAGTAAATGGCCAGTAATTATATGTCAATCATTTTAAAACAGAAATGTTATTGTAATAGTTTAATTTAAGAAAGATATGTACTTTATCAAATGTCAAATATTTGGACTAAAGTTAATGTATAACAGAATATGACCTTATGAGGTATCATTGTAAACCTTGAAAGGAAAGAAAGATAATAGTGATATCATTTATTACCCCAAAGGAACTATAAAGGAATAAAACCATTAGGAAAATACTTAATAAATTTGAATAAAAATTCAAATATTTTAACAATGTCTTTGAAAGAGGAGTTAACCAATCACAGGATTGAGGTTACTATGACAACGAGCCGTTGAGGGCTTATTTTCCGTTAAATATTAGAGACTCGAAAAACGACGCGTGGGTAAGCGGCACGCAAAATTGGAATGATTGAAATTTTAATTTAAATAGTTACAAAAAGTTTCAAAAGTGAACCAAGATGACCAAAAACGAATAGATGTCGATCTACAAAGAATTAACGATGTCCAGGAACCAAATTAAATAAATTAATTAGAAAAAAACCCAAGACCAGATTGAAAAAGATGTTCGAAGTTTAAAACCAGCCCAAAATTGAAGAATATCCACTAACCCGATGACTACGCTTCAACGTTATATGAACTGATAAGTATCGAACAAATTCCTTAATCCCAAAAAACCCAAATTACTTAAATTATTTTCCAAATGATAAAATTTCTCACTATTGAACAAGTATTATTTTCTTTCAAAGGTGTTAATGCATAATTTACTTACTAAAAAACATTTTATGAATCAAAATATAACCTTGATTGAGAGCACAATTTTTGTAACAGAAATACGACACTACCGAACAATTTGTAAAAACACATTATAATTTCTAAATACGTATAAGGTATGGTAGTGTACTTTTTTAATGTAACCAACGTTTATGTCTTATTTCATGATCCAAAGAACTCCAGATTTTAAACATAGTAATTTATTGTATGCAACTGACGCCGTATCGGCAAACAAAAGTGTTTTAAAATCAATTTTGCCAACTCTGAGATATTTTTGTGTTTCATGCTGTAAGCCGGAGCAATCTGTTATCAAATTATTTATAATTCATTTGTCATATTTATTGATGACCAAATTTGTATTAAAATCACAGTACCGAGTATTACTATCTTGTTATTTCATAGGATTTTGTAGAGTATATGTGTGTTAGCAAGTTTTATTCAACAGCCAACTAGCGCTCATCACGAGTGGACGAAACGGCAACTTATATAGCGGCGGGAACCATTCGAACGATCCAGCTGTCCATGCTAATCACACGTATCATTTTAGAATTTAACTATTTTAATTGTTTTAATAGAAACAATTTGGCGCCACCCGGGATTCGCAACCCCTATGAATTAACAGGTAGGTTGTACTGGTAATATTGACAATGCTACAGACTCCAGTAGTGACGTCGATTTATGTAACGACCGGTGTGAGGCAAACACACTACATTCACACTAATACACAAAATAAACAAGTGTGACACATTTTAACAGGTACGACCTTGACTTACTGGTAATATTGACGAACCCAACGAGGGGCTTTAAGAATAAAGGAAGTACCTGATTAATTGTTACATATTGGCGACCAGCAACGTGAGGCTAGAAAGGATAACTAGCGGCGGTTATGAATAGACACGGTATGGTTACGAGGCGCAAAGGGAAGGAAGCATTAAACCAAGAAGGAAACCCAGAAGAAATGGAGGAAGTTGAGGAAGTAGAAGTTGAGGAAACGACTGGAGAATTGCTGGAAGAGAACCCACAGGAGGACCAAATGGAAAATCCAAACCCACCTGAACCAGAAATAGAAGCAGAAGTCATGGTAAACCAACAATCAGTCAAACCAACAGAAGAAACGAAACTAGATAGTTTGATGAGAATGATGATGGAACAATTTGGACAAATGAATAGGAACCAGGAAGATTTGAATAAAAAACTGGACCAAAACAATGAAGAATTGAAGAAGCAAATGAAGGAGAGAATAGAATTCCTGAATAACAAAATAGAGAGCAACCATGAAGACTTGAAGAGAAGTCAGGAAGCATTGGAAAAGAAGAGCGAAGAGCTGAAGAAACAGATCAAGAAGGATCTGGAAATAGTAAACAAAAAGATGGAAAATAATCATGATATTCTCCAACGGAAGATAGAGGAAGAAAGGGAGAAAACCAAGGAGGAATGGAAGCAACAATTGGTCGAATATCGAGAGGAGACCAGGCAAACGGTAGCGGAGACCAACGAAGCCTTGTTACAAGTACGGGAAGAAATGAACTACAAAATCATCGATGTCGAGGAGGAAAATAAATTGAGAGCGACCGAATTCTACCAAGCCCTTACCAAGGGATGCCAGAAGAAGAAACAGGAGGTGGTCAAGGAACTGGAGGAGAGGCACCAAGAGATACAAAAAGATGTGAATAATCGTGTGGAGAAGGTGTACACGGTCATAAATAAACTAGACGGAATGACCAGAGAAAACAGAGAGAAAATCCAGGGGATCAGTACGCGAGAGAAACAGATGCAGGAAGAATTAGATGCATTGAGAGAAAAACCATATAATCACACACAGTTCATAACCAGTGAAAATCGAGAAATGATTAATTTCCGCAGCTACCGAAGGAACCCGATAGAATTCCTCAAGCGGGTAGAAGAGCTGATAGAGAAGAACAGAGAAACCAGGTGGTCCAGTGTGAGAAGTATGATCGATGAAATGTTCCGTGACACCCATGACAACTGGTGGACGGCCACATGACCCGAGATCAATGATACACAAGAGTTTAAGAAACAGTTCCGGGAGAAGTATTGGTCCGAATCCACACAGAATGTGGTCCGCAATGATATCAGTAATGGAAGGTACGAGACACAAGGAGGACACACTTTAACATCTTACTTTTTGGGAAAAGTATGCATAGCCAGAAATTTGGAACCCAAGATACCCGAGGAGTCTTTGGTAATACAACTAGGTTATCATTACGAAGAAGCCATCCAGAAGGCCAGAAGGCAAGGACAAATAAAAACAATTCAAGGGATGGTTAGTCTATTGGAGGACCTGGAGAATGATAACCAGTATCGAAAAAACAGGATCACAAACCAAAGGTACAATAAGTGGAATGAACATAACAGTACAACTAATTTCCATGGACCATACAATCATCCACAAAACAATAATCGGAATAACTGGGGCCGAAATAATAATGGTAATAATGAAGAACAAACATTCAATAGAAATACCCAACAACACCCTCCAAATGATCAGCCTGGTAACAGAGGTCAACAAAACCATCATTCAGGGAATCAAAACAACAATAGAAACAGCCCAAATAATAATCGACCGAATGACAATTACAGAGGAGCTAGACCGGAACAACGCACCAACGGTCACCCCAATGACCATAATTACTATGGCAACCGGTATAATCCCAGTTACCAGTACAACCGGAGACCCGGGGGTAATCAGTAACCAAAATAATAGCGGGAATTGGGTAACAGTCCATGAGAATCCGGGTTTTTCAATACTGCATGATACAACGAGTAATGACGAAGGACCCCGGACAGCTCAAGTAAACAACATAAGGGCAGAAACTAGCCAAACACCAAATGATAACCACAGAAATGGAGGTAATGTAGAAGATGATTTAAGCTATGGGGAGAGGGTATGGCCTCAACATGTGGTAAGGTGGTGATGACATAAATTTCATAATATCATCCAGAATAAGTGTGACTATCAAACACTTGAAGGAGAAGAGGTGCAGAATAACGAAGTGTCGAACAAGAGAAGGAAATAATAAAGGAAAGAAAGGAGAAGTCAAATTACAAAAATATAATAACAAGGTCCGGTATATAGTAATATGAATAGAACAATTATGTATATCACAATAAATAACCGTATATCATCACAAAAGATGATGGTAATAATACTTACCAGATCAGTAATATCAATACAAGAAAAATCAAGGGAGTTTATAACCAAACTTCGATAAAAAAGTTTTACGAAGAAGAATAAAACCATTGTGAAATGAAACACATTGCAAAATTCCAAAAAAGATTGTAAGAGCAGCTTACTACCTTATTTAGATGATATATGCGGAATAATAAAAAAGAATTAATATAAATGAATAATAAAGTAACAAACAAAGGAAATAGTTACACAAATTCCTTTCAATTTAAATCAATTTACAGTCTAATAAAAGATTGAGATATGAAGTATGAAGTAAAAAAGTGAGATAATAAGGAATAAGTTATACACATTCCTATATAATAAAAATGTAAGCATCACAAACTTACTATTATCATTAAACAAAAAATAACTAAAAAGGAATACGCTACAAACATTCCTTTAAGGTAAGACAATTAACTTACCAAAGAATTATCAAAAATGATATTTAATGCAGAATGAAATAAACAAAAATAAAATCAAGCTCAAATTACTGAGATAAATACTTGAAATTATACTGAATCAAAAGTATTCTAAAAAAAAAAAATGTGAACTGGTACAAGGAGAGAAAGAAATTGTATATAAAACAAATATACAGATATGGCTAAAGCAGAATCTTGCTGAATGACTAAGAAAAGAATAAAAAATGTCTAAGACAATTAAAATGATCACAACGAGCATTGAAAACAAAATAATGAAAAGTAATGATATGATGAAATTAACATATGAATAAATATATAAACAACCAAGTGTATGAGTAGATGATAGTGTATAGTTAAGGTATAGCGGAAGGAAGAATGAGTAGTAATGACAAAGTGATCTAAAAACAAACCACAAGGTGGACAACCCCAAAGTATATTATTATATTATTATTGTATTATTATTATTAAGTCACAGGTTGACAAAGAAGGTATTTAAGATTGACTGTTGAAAAGTCCAGCAATCCAAATAAACTGAGCAGAGATGATGTGCCTCTGGTCTCAGAAAAATGAGTAGTAATGGGAGAAACCAGCTACTATATAAGTTAGGGGAAAAATTTGTGTATGAGGGAAAATACACCAATGGAAATAAATAAAAACAGATCCAAATAAAATGGAATGAATTAAGTAAGAAGAGAAATGAAGAATGGGGAAACAAACAAGAAAGAAAAGGAAAAAGGTTATCTATAACTGATAATTTCATAAAAAACTATGCTAGTGTTTTATTAAAATGATCAATTTTAGAAGAGAGGCATTATGTTACGATACAATTAAGCCAAACCCCGTACCAGTGATAAAAAAGATAATTCTTAATATAAAAGTACTTCATATAAAATAAAATGTTTAAAAAATGTATAAAATGTAAATTTTTTGACACAACGTACGACGATATTACCCAACCCAAGTGATTGAGCCAACAACATAAACATAAAGAAGGGAACCACGTGACATACTCAAGAAAAAAATGTGATAGACCAAACAATTATGAACTAACAAGAGAAGAATCAGAGGAAGAGAACAGATCCCTACAATTAAACAGAATTTTAAACCATAAGAGAAGAGGAGAACCGAACCAAGATGAAGACTATCGAAGACGAAGAAGAGGAAGAATGAAGAGGAGACAGGTTAAACCCAAGGGGAAACTAACACACATATAAAGGAGAAAAATAGTATACTCAAGGATAGAATACGGTCAATAAACCTCAAATAATTATTTATTGATGAAACAAATATTATTGTTATAATTGAATTAACCTATGTACCCATTTTAAAGACAATACGATTGTAAAGTAAAGTAATGCAGAAAAAGTACACTAATACAGTCAGAAAGGTTAGATTTAACAAAACACAACTAACCTCATATTATTAATAATAAATATTATGCTAGAAAGAAATAGTGAGAAATGATTGGAGAAAGTATATGGATTACCCATTAAATAACACTCAATACAAACCGTGAACCAAAGTGAAGTGCCTTAGTGAAGTGTAAGTACCCTAAAAAATAGTGAAAGTGAATGTTAAGCATTAAAAAATATAATGATAAGTAAGAAAACACTATATAAACATTGATGAACAATCAATGATTTGAGTGACATTGTACACGTTAATATAACTAGACATAATTAGAAATAGTATTCCAAATAAAATATAAAAGAAGCATGTAATGTTATTCAGGGAGAAAGCCCAGACAAAAGTAATTTGTGTTATCATGGTATAGTAGAATAGAAATAAAGTTTTGTTGTTAAAATTAAGACTACAAAGAATAAAACACCCCATGTTGAAAGGGGAATTAACTTTCATAATTTTACGAGAAGTGACAATGTTTATCACTGTAGATTGTAACAAAAGAAAGAAATCAATATTAGAACTAATAATAACTAGTGACTTGTAAAGAATAGTTTGGTTCAATGTTAAAAAGGGAATATGGCTGAAGGGAACCTACAGTCCATAAACCTAATTATTATATTTTAAAGGATGTGTAATGAAAATGTATGTGGAATAATAGTTAAAACACAAACAAATATGATAACTAAGTGAAGCCCATCAGGCTGAATTCAAAATGTAATTTTAAAAGCAATACACCAAAAAACAATCATGGCCAATCTTGGCTATGAAAACATCTAACTGTCAGAGACACTCAAAAGTAAATTGTATCTATTTCGCAAGAAATCTTACTAATCTAAGACCAGTAAATGGCCAGTAATTATATGTCAATCATTTTAAAACAGAAATGTTATTGTAATAGTTTAATTTAAGAAAGATATGTACTTTATCAAATGTCAAATATTTGGACTAAAGTTAATGTATAACAGAATATGACCTTATGAGGTATCATTGTAAACCTTGAAAGGAAAGAAAGATAATAGTGATATCATTTATTACCCCAAAGGAACTATAAAGGAATAAAACCATTAGGAAAATACTTAATAAATTTGAATAAAAATTCAAATATTTTAACAATGTCTTTGAAAGAGGAGTTAACCAATCACAGGATTGAGGTTACTATGACAACGAGCCGTTGAGGGCTTATTTTCCGTTAAATATTAGAGACTCGAAAAACGACGCGTGGGTAAGCGGCACGCAAAATTGGAATGATTGAAATTTTAATTTAAATAGTTACAAAAAGTTTCAAAAGTGAACCAAGATGACCAAAAACGAATAGATGTCGATCTACAAAGAATTAACGATGTCCAGGAACCAAATTAAATAAATTAATTAGAAAAAAACCCAAGACCAGATTGAAAAAGATGTTCGAAGTTTAAAACCAGCCCAAAATTGAAGAATATCCACTAACCCGATGACTACGCTTCAACGTTATATGAACTGATAAGTATCGAACAAATTCCTTAATCCCAAAAAACCCAAATTACTTAAATTATTTTCCAAATGATAAAATTTCTCACTATTGAACAAGTATTATTTTCTTTCAAAGGTGTTGATGCATAATTTACTTACTAAAAAACATTTTATGAATCAAAATATAACCTTGATTGAGAGCACAATTTTTGTAACAGAAATACGACACTACCGAACAATTTGTAAAAACACATTATAATTTCTAAATACGTATAAGGTATGGTAGTGTACTTTTTTAATGTAACCAACGTTTATGTCTTATTTCATGATCCAAAGAACTCCAGATTTTAAACATAGTAATTTATTGTATGCAACTGACGCCGTATCGGCAAACAAAAGTGTTTTAAAATCAATTTTGCCAACTCTGAGATATTTTTGTGTTTCATGCTGTAAGCCGGAGCAATCTGTTATCAAATTATTTATAATTCATTTGTCATATTTATTGATGACCAAATTTGTATTAAAATCACAGTACCGAGTATTACTATCTTGTTATTTCATAGGATTTTGTAGAGTATATGTGTGTTAGCAAGTTTTATTCAACAGCCAACTAGCGCTCATCACGAGTGGACGAAACGGCAACTTATATAGCGGCGGGAACCATTCGAACGATCCAGCTGTCCATGCTAATCACACGTATCATTTTAGAATTTAACTATTTTAATTGTTTTAATAGAAACAATTTGGCGCCACCCGGGATTCGCAACCCCTATGAATTAACAGGTAGGTTGTACTGGTAATATTGACAATGCTACAGACTCCAGTAGTGACGTCGATTTATGTAACGACCGGTGTGAGGCAAACACACTACATTCACACTAATACACAAAATAAACAAGTGTGACACATTTTAACAGGTACGACCTTGACTTACTGGTAATATTGACGAACCCAACGAGGGGCTTTAAGAATAAAGGAAGTACCTGATTAATTGTTACATATTGGCGACCAGCAACGTGAGGCTAGAAAGGATAACTAGCGGCGGTTATGAATAGACACGGTATGGTTACGAGGCGCAAAGGGAAGGAAGCATTAAACCAAGAAGGAAACCCAGAAGAAATGGAGGAAGTTGAGGAAGTAGAAGTTGAGGAAACGACTGGAGAATTGCTGGAAGAGAACCCACAGGAGGACCAAATGGAAAATCCAAACCCACCAATGATATCAGTAATGGAAGGTACGAGACACAAGGAGGACACACTTTAACATCTTACTTTTTGGGAAAAGTATGCATAGCCAGAAATTTGGAACCCAAGATACCCGAGGAGTCTTTGGTAATACAACTAGGTTATCATTACGAAGAAGCCATCCAGAAGGCCAGAAGGCAAGGACAAATAAAAACAATTCAAGGGATGGTTAGTCTATTGGAGGACCTGGAGAATGATAACCAGTATCGAAAAAACAGGATCACAAACCAAAGGTACAATAAGTGGAATGAACATAACAGTACAACTAATTTCCATGGACCATACAATCATCCACAAAACAATAATCGGAATAACTGGGGCCGAAATAATAATGGTAATAATGAAGAACAAACATTCAATAGAAATACCCAACAACACCCTCCAAATGATCAGCCTGGTAACAGAGGTCAACAAAACCATCATTCAGGGAATCAAAACAACAATAGAAACAGCCCAAATAATAATCGACCGAATGACAATTACAGAGGAGCTAGACCGGAACAACGCACCAACGGTCACCCCAATGACCATAATTACTATGGCAACCGGTATAATCCCAGTTACCAGTACAACCGGAGACCCGGGGGTAATCAGTAACCAAAATAATAGCGGAAATTGGGTAACAGTCCATGAGAATCCGGGTTTTTCAATACTGCATGATACAATGAGTAATGACGAAGGACCCCGGACAGCTCAAGTAAACAACATAAGGGCAGAAACTAGCCAAACACCAAATGATAACCACAGAAATGGAGGTAATGTAGAAGATGATTTAAGCTATGGGGAGAGGGTATGGCCTCAACATGTGGTAAGGTGGTGATGACATAAATTTCATAATATCATCCAGAATAAGTGTGACTATCAAACACTTGAAGGAGAAGAGGTGCAGAATAACGAAGTGTCGAACAAGAGAAGGAAATAATAAAGGAAAGAAAGGAGAAGTCAAATTACAAAAATATAATAACAAGGTCCGGTATATAGTAATATGAATAGAACAATTATGTATATCACAATAAATAACCGTATATCATCACAAAAGATGATGGTAATAATACTTACCAGATCAGTAATATCAATACAAGAAAAATCAAGGGAGTTTATAACCAAACTTCGATAAAAAAGTTTTACGAAGAAGAATAAAACCATTGTGAAATGAAACACATTGCAAAATTCCAAAAAAGATTGTAAGAGCAGCTTACTACCTTATTTAGATGATATATGCGGAATAATAAAAAAGAATTAATATAAATGAATAATAAAGTAACAAACAAAGGAAATAGTTACACAAATTCCTTTCAATTTAAATCAATTTACAGTCTAATAAAAGATTGAGATATGAAGTATGAAGTAAAAAAGTGAGATAATAAGGAATAAGTTATACACATTCCTATATAATAAAAATGTAAGCATCACAAACTTACTATTATCATTAAACAAAAAATAACTAAAAAGGAATACGCTACAAACATTCCTTTAAGGTAAGACAATTAACTTACCAAAGAATTATCAAAAATGATATTTAATGCAGAATGAAATAAACAAAAATAAAATCAAGCTCAAATTACTGAGATAAATACTTGAAATTATACTGAATCAAAAGTATTCTAAAAAAAAAAAATGTGAACTGGTACAAGGAGAGAAAGAAATTGTATATAAAACAAATATACAGATATGGCTAAAGCAGAATCTTGCTGAATGACTAAGAAAAGAATAAAAAATGTCTAAGACAATTAAAATGATCACAACGAGCATTGAAAACAAAATAATGAAAAGTAATGATATGATGAAATTAACATATGAATAAATATATAAACAACCAAGTGTATGAGTAGATGATAGTGTATAGTTAAGGTATAGCGGAAGGAAGAATGAGTAGTAATGACAAAGTGATCTAAAAACAAACCACAAGGTGGACAACCCCAAAGTATATTATTATATTATTATTGTATTATTATTATTAAGTCACAGGTTGACAAAGAAGGTATTTAAGATTGACTGTTGAAAAGTCCAGCAATCCAAATAAACTGAGCAGAGATGATGTGCCTCTGGTCTCAGAAAAATGAGTAGTAATGGGAGAAACCAGCTACTATATAAGTTAGGGGAAAAATTTGTGTATGAGGGAAAATACACCAATGGAAATAAATAAAAACAGATCCAAATAAAATGGAATGAATTAAGTAAGAAGAGAAATGAAGAATGGGGAAACAAACAAGAAAGAAAAGGAAAAAGGTTATCTATAACTGATAATTTCATAAAAAACTATGCTAGTGTTTTATTAAAATGATCAATTTTAGAAGAGAGGCATTATGTTACGATACAATTAAGCCAAACCCCGTACCAGTGATAAAAAAGATAATTCTTAATATAAAAGTACTTCATATAAAATAAAATGTTTAAAAAATGTATAAAATGTAAATTTTTTGACACAACGTACGACGATATTACCCAACCCAAGTGATTGAGCCAACAACATAAACATAAAGAAGGGAACCACGTGACATACTCAAGAAAAAAATGTGATAGACCAAACAATTATGAACTAACAAGAGAAGAATCAGAGGAAGAGAACAGATCCCTACAATTAAACAGAATTTTAAACCATAAGAGAAGAGGAGAACCGAACCAAGATGAAGACTATCGAAGACGAAGAAGAGGAAGAATGAAGAGGAGACAGGTTAAACCCAAGGGGAAACTAACACACATATAAAGGAGAAAAATAGTATACTCAAGGATAGAATACGGTCAATAAACCTCAAATAATTATTTATTGATGAAACAAATATTATTGTTATAATTGAATTAACCTATGTACCCATTTTAAAGACAATACGATTGTAAAGTAAAGTAATGCAGAAAAAGTACACTAACACAGTCAGAAAGGTTAGATTTAACAAAACACAACTAACCTCATATTATTAATAATAAATATTATGCTAGAAAGAAATAGTGAGAAATGATTGGAGAAAGTATATGGATTACCCATTAAATAACACTCAATACAAACCGTGAACCAAAGTGAAGTGCCTTAGTGAAGTGTAAGTACCCTAAAAAATAGTGAAAGTGAATGTTAAGCATTAAAAAATATAATGATAAGTAAGAAAACACTATATAAACATTGATGAACAATCAATGATTTGAGTGACATTGTACACGTTAATATAACTAGACATAATTAGAAATAGTATTCCAAATAAAATATAAAAGAAGCATGTAATGTTATTCAGGGAGAAAGCCCAGACAAAAGTAATTTGTGTTATCATGGTATAGTAGAATAGAAATAAAGTTTTGTTGTTAAAATTAAGACTACAAAGAATAAAACACCCCATGTTGAAAGGGGAATTAACTTTCATAATTTTACGAGAAGTGACAATGTTTATCACTGTAGATTGTAACAAAAGAAAGAAATCAATATTAGAACTAATAATAACTAGTGACTTGTAAAGAATAGTTTGGTTCAATGTTAAAAAGGGAATATGGCTGAAGGGAACCTACAGTCCATAAACCTAATTATTATATTTTAAAGGATGTGTAATGAAAATGTATGTGGAATAATAGTTAAAACACAAACAAATATGATAACTAAGTGAAGCCCATCAGGCTGAATTCAAAATGTAATTTTAAAAGCAATACACCAAAAAACAATCATGGCCAATCTTGGCTATGAAAACATCTAACTGTCAGAGACACTCAAAAGTAAATTGTATCTATTTCGCAAGAAATCTTACTAATCTAAGACCAGTAAATGGCCAGTAATTATATGTCAATCATTTTAAAACAGAAATGTTATTGTAATAGTTTAATTTAAGAAAGATATGTACTTTATCAAATGTCAAATATTTGGACTAAAGTTAATGTATAACAGAATATGACCTTATGAGGTATCATTGTAAACCTTGAAAGGAAAGAAAGATAATAGTGATATCATTTATTACCCCAAAGGAACTATAAAGGAATAAAACCATTAGGAAAATACTTAATAAATTTGAATAAAAATTCAAATATTTTAACAATGTCTTTGAAAGAGGAGTTAACCAATCACAGGATTGAGGTTACTATGACAACGAGCCGTTGAGGGCTTATTTTCAGTTAAATATTAGAGACTCGAAAAACGACGCGTGGGTAAGCGGCACGCAAAATTGGAATGATTGAAATTTTAATTTAAATAGTTACAAAAAGTTTCAAAAGTGAACCAAGATGACCAAAGACGAATAGATGTCGATCTACAAAGAATTAACGATGTCCAGGAACCAAATTAAATAATATTATAGTATATGTGTGTTAGCAAGTTTTATTCAACAGCCAACTAGCGCTCATCACGAGTGGATGAAACGGCAACTTATATAGCAGCGGGAACCATTCGAACGATCCAGCTGTCCATGCTAATCACACGTATCATTTTAGAATTTAACTATTTTAATTGTTTTAATAGAAACAATTTGGCGCCACCCGGGATTCGCAACCCCTATGAATTAACAGGTAGGTTGTACTGGTAATATTGACAACGCTACAGACTCCAGTAGTGACGTCGATTTATGTAACGACCGGTGTGAGGCAAACACACTACATTCACACTAATACACAAAATAAACAAGTGTGACACATTTTAACAGGTACGACCACGTTTGATTGTTACAATACCAATAATGAAACATAAGGTCCATTTTTTATAATACTAAAACTTGCACTGGTTCTCTTTACATTCCTTGATTCTATTTCTAAATGGTTATATAGTCTTACTAAAATCAAGAAATCTATTTGTAGATTATAATGAAGATGTGTTCTTTGGTATTATATTATTATTTCACCTTGGATCACTTTCAACTCTTACTCTATACACTTTTTTGTCTTATATCTATTGTACATGTGGGTTTTTGCATTGATACTCTGTTATACTTTTTTATTATTATTATATTTATTTATTTTGGGGTATGGGGTTTTTTTTTTACAAGAGCATTCCTTCTTCTTGTGGATGCTGTCTTCTTCTTGTTTCTTCATTGATGTCTTCTTTTCTTCTGGTTTCTTCTAATCGTATTTTCTTCATCTTCTTGTGGATGTCATCGGGTTTTTGGGTTTCTTCTTCACCTACTCTTCTTGTTTCATACAACAGATTTTCTTCTCTTTGTTGTGGGTTTAGTTATGTTCTGGGTTTCTTCCTTGCCAACTCCTAACCTTCCTGGGTATTATATTTTTTCCTTTTTAGTTATTAAAATTGGTTTTGATGATTCATCACTTGTAACATTCATTTTATATGAACTTATATCTTAAATCAGTGATTGTACTGCACGGTGGTTCTTAATTAATTCTTTATTATATTACTTTCTTCGGATTTAAACATGTTATTACTTTATTTTAATGATCAATTCACCATTCATTTTTATGGGCTTATCTGTCATGCTACAATGTATATTTCATAATGGTTCACTCAAGAAAATGAAAAGTGGCTTCCTGAAAACATTAGCTAGAGGCAATACTAGTTACATGTTGTTGTATATGTGAATATACAGACATGAAAACAAAAGTGGGAATTGAAAAGTTATTGCTTATGTAGTAGAAAAGAGTTTCATATACATGAAAGTCTTTCAAGACTTTCATTGAAAGGTTTTTCTGCCCTCTTTGTTTATTACTATTTCTTTAGGAGTAATGGACAGTTAGGATATCTTTAAAATATTGATATAAATATAGATACAAACACTATGAGGCTATGGTAGTTAAAGTTATAGATGAAAGGTGGGTCCCCACTATTCATCCCCTCAAATGAAGACATTGTCAACCTGTGCTGATTGGCCACACAGTGTGCAAATTCCAAACTGACTATGAGATAATGAGTATATGTAATAAAAATATACTACTTACTAGATGTGTTTGGTGAACGAACTTTGACAATACATAAACTTCTTGTATTTCAGGTTTTAAATGTTAGGAAGCTGTCTATGTACATCACGCACTGATGATGATGATAATGACGACGACGATGATGATGATGATGATAATAATAATAATAATAATAATAATAATAATAATAATGCAATACTCATGATAACAATGTCAATCATTATTATCATGATCATAATAATTATGATAAGAAAAACAACAAACAGTGTGATAAAAAATTCAAATTAAATTTTTCAAGGTCGTTTATATGCCCATGAGGTGAATACTATTGAACACTAACAAAAGAGCAGAATAAACAAATTGAAATAGTCAACACGAAATTTTAGTCATATAGTAGGCCTATATTCTTCATGAGCATAGCAAAAATATTGATTCCTGACCGAGTTGGGGTTTTCAGCATTACTAGCTAGATTAGTCTAAATAGACAACAGTGAGTTTCACATGTGGATTGTTGTATACTTGAAGTATAGTACTAAAAGCCTCTTAATATACTAATTAATTACTAAAAGCATATAAACCAGCTGGCAGAAAATAAAAATATTCGGCACTTAGAAAACATAGTTCAAATCAGTTTGAAAAGGTATTTAAATATGTGAACAATATTCAGCACATAAAATCAAAGCATTGAAATTTTAGGCAAGTGAAAATCAATTTCAAGTAAAAGGATTTACAACTGTACAAGTAAATTTACCAAACTAATACAACTATCCTCAGACATGAACTGAGTAGCTAAAATAGATTTAAAGTACTTTTTATGAGAATTCTGTAAATTGTACATTCAGTATATGTTCCATAAAGATGTACATTTTTATCAGTAGAAAGTATCGTTATGTTGTTATATCCTAGCAAGAATTACTTTTACTTGTTTTTGTTTTCCTACATAGACACGTAAAACATCCATGTAATTATATCTATTAACAATTCTTAATGGATTCAGCTACTGTTAATATTTGAAAAGAAAACAATGTACGAATTATTTAGTTACGTAAGGTCAAACCAACCAAAAAATTTTAAGATTCAACCTGACCATTTCAGATTTCAATGAAACTTTCAGGAATCATTCTTCCTTATGATAGAAATGAGAATATATTTTTAGATTTTTTTTATCTGTTTGGGTTTTGATGTAATTAACTTTTAAAATTTAGAAAAAATACCGTTTTTCGGATTTCACGAACTTTTTAATTCTTGAATAACTCAAGTTCTATAAGGCCTAGAGACTTGCTTGACCCCTCATTTTAAAGAGAATCTTACAAGGTTCAATTTGATATGCTACTTGACTATGTTTGGTGAAATTTTTTTTTTAATCCAAAAAACATTTTTACATACTGTTACGATGGTCTACTCGATCGTCGTAGGTACAGTGGAAACAAAATAAGTACAAGACAACAATTAAGTCACTAATCACACCTTTAATTGTTACAGTAAAACAGTTCATAATTAACAACACAGTCTCTACAACGAATCAAATGAAAATTGTTCACACGCAATAAAATGTCCACAATATTAAAACTCAATTGTATTACAATTATACCGTCCGATTATAAAACGCAACACTTCACTAATAACTACTTGAACGTACACAGTAATATCGCTACTATAACTCTCGGACCGCACTATCCAAAATCGCAACTGATACTAAACTGAACGTTGTTTGAGTACCGGTATTTATAGCTAGTCGAATATCTAGACGATTCCCAATTGCGTCGTAGCGTGCGTATGAACTACATAATTAACTGCAGCCTTGACACAGGCCGAGTGCCCAAGCGAAGCCCGGCACAGTCGTGAAGATTCTCGCAAAATGCGTCTAGGAGCACGTACACCACACGCTTACATTCTGGATCTCTCTGGAACGTTCGACACACACGTAGATTGTTCGTAATGCCGTAACACTGCCCCCTCCTTAAGCCTGTTCGTCCCGAACTGGGAAACCGTCTCCGAAGTAATACTCGACCAGGTGATCTAGGTGGACGTCCTTGCGAAGGATAATTTTCCCGTTCTTCGAATTCAGTCTCGTGTGATCCGAACATCACGTTCCCAGGAATGTGAGTCTTTCACACAACCACTAGTTTGCTGGAATCACTCCAGTTGCGTCGTGTATTGATGACCTAAATACCACTGGCTGATCCAAAATTGTTTGGTTCTCGTCAACAACCTCTTGCGTAACCTCATCTTCAGCCACTTTACCCTCGGGCGCTTCTGTCAGCTCAGGAACAAGCAAGAGTTTTGTCTCGACACCCATAGTTGGCTTTCCAATCACTTCTTTTGTCGTTATACTTATTTGTACTTCCTCTGGTAGTTCTTCCTCCATTTCCGCTTGCAACAGGGAGGGTTCCTCTTGACCAGACTTGTTGACTTTTTCTTTGACTAATGCCACTCGCTTAATTGAATGGTTGGTAGACCCTGTCATTTTGGCCATGCAAAGCTTTATCTTCTCTTGGCCAACTTTCAGGACATTCTCTCTTAAATCCACAACGAATCCGTAGGGATTCATAATGTCCGTGCCAAGAATCACTTCATCGACAATGTCTGCAACGAGCATTTGGTGGCTAAACTCAAGAAGACCCAGGCGTACACGTACGTCTACCTTTCGTAGCACCTTGACGGGGCTTCCAGTCACAGTCTGTATTGTACAAGACCTAATTAGAGGATGACGGTTACAGACTAAGTCAGGGCGCACAATGGACACTGTTGCACCCTTGTCAACTGTAAATGATGTTGGTTTACCTTCCGCAAATCCATTAACGATCAAGTTTCCACTGGTCTTATGTAGCGTGGAAACTGTGTGGTATTCTGGGGCTTTACTTCTCTAATTCGTGCGATCACTCCCTTCTCTTGGTATTTTCTTCTCCCAACAGTCTACCTGTAGATGACCATGTTTCCCACAGTTGTAACACTTCGGTCTTCTGTCTTTGTCCTTTGGTTCGAAAGATCGTTGTTATGCTGCTGACTTCTTAAACTGTTGTTTTTGAATCGTCTCTTTATGCCATCCGCTATGACAATACTGTGGTATTGGATCCATTTGGCTACAATGTGATGGCATACTTTGATTAGTGTAGGTCGCCGACTTGGCAGCTTCAAAACGGAGAGCATGAACAAGAGCGTCTGATTTATTATCATGCCGTGCCATTCTCAACACTTGTTGTAACTGACTATCTCTTATACCGTCAATAAACATAATGAGAGAAATCCACTTCCGGAAGTCCTCCGATTTTTCGGGATAAGCCAATCTCGTCAGTCGGTCGACATTCGCTTCAAACTCTTGAAGGCTCTCCCCTGAACACTGTCGCCTCGCTTTAAGTTGTTCACGGTACACTTCACACAAATGCTGGTCACCGTACCGTAATTCCAGAGCTTTAGTTAATTCTGCATAGACGTTCTGACTGTTAGATGGCACTTTGTGTATTACCTCTGCAGCAGGTCCTTTTAACGCAAGAATGAGTGAAAGGCCTTTCTCTTCTTCCGTCCAGTTATTTGAGCGAGCGGCAGCTTCAAATTGGTGATGATAAGTTGCCCAGTGGGTGCTTCCATTAAACGATGGGGCCTTTGCAAAAACTGACCCTACTTCAGTTCTTTGTATTCTCTGATATTTTGAATCTTCTAAGCTTGACATACTTGTTTTCATAGTTGACACAGATTTTTCTATTTCAGATATTCTGTCAACTTGTTTGTTCAGCTCACCTTGTAACAGGACGAATTTTGCAGTACTATGTTCTTGTATCTGTTTCTGCTCCTGTATTAATGCTTTGATGTCTTCTGCTTCCTGCTTACGTTTTTAATCCTATTGTTTTTCCGTCTGCAACAGCAGCGCCTGTAAATTTTCTATCATCTGCCTGGCATCATTGTTTATCGATTACTTTGTTTATCGATTAATTATACGAATTACCTTTCTTGTACCAACTGTCCACTGTTTCCACTGTTAACCGTTCTATCCACTTCTGACACCACTGTTACGATGGTCTACTCGATCATCGTAGGTACAGTGGAAGCAAAATAAGTACAAGACAGCAGTTAAGTTACTAATCACACCTTTAATTGTTACAGTAAAACAGTTCATAATTAACAACACAGTCTCTACAACAAATCAAATGAAAATTGTTCACACGCAATAAAATGTCCACTAATATTAAAACTCAATTGTATTACAATTACACCGTCCGATTATAAAACGCAACACTTCACTAATAACTACTTGAACGTACACAGTAATATCGCTACTATAAATCTCGGACCGCACTATCCAAAATCGCAACTGATACTAAACTGAACGTCGTTTGAGTACCGGTATTTATAGCTAGTCGAATATCTAGACGATTCCTAATTGCGTCGTAGCATGCGTATGAACTACGTAATTAACTGCAGCCTTGACACAGGCCGAGCGCCCGAGCGAAGCCCGGCACAGTCGAGAAGATTCTCGTGAAATGCGTCTAGGAGCACGTACACCACACGCTTACATTCTGGATCTCTCTGGAACATTCGACAAACACATAGATTGTTTGTGATGCCGTAACAATACATTTTTGAGATAGTGTTTTTTAAAAAAATAGAAAAAGTATATGTTTCTTGTAATATTATAAGCTATAAATCCTGAAACTTTTAGAGTGGGATCTCAATGGGATCAGGAGTTATGACAAAAACCTTAAAGTAATGTACAATGCATCTATAGGCTAATAATTTTTGTTTTGTGTTTACACGGTAACAGACAATTTGTAAAATCTACATTTTTTTGTTACTTACATCATACTAATACATAGTCAATCATTATAACAAGGAAGGTTACATACCTGGTTTTACGTGATAAAAATAATAAGTTTTTTTCTTGGTTAGCATTCAGTCATTTTGTAATTGCACCACCTAAATAGATCTTAAGTTCTTCTTTAATTTAACAGATAATTTCTTGTTTGCCTTTTTAGTTTCTAAGTCTGTAAGGCGATACACTCTTCCTGTTGCTGTTGTAGGATCACCTTTTGTTAAAACCTCACTTTTGTGCACAACTAATATGTCAGTAAATTGTGGGTATTTGAAAGATGGAGAAGGGCCATGTGGTTCCAAAAAACTTATTTTTACTTTATCTCCTTCTACTACTAACACACAACCTAACCACCACTTGTCTGAGTATTGGCATGTGACAAAACCAACAATGTCATTAGTGTCCAAATCAGCATCAGTGTCGTCAGCTGAAACTATTTCTACACTTGATACTTCTGAAAATGAGTGGCTTTTCACTAAAACTCTAGTCTCACTCACAGGAGTGTAACTGTGAAATTGCTGAGTGCCCTTTATTGTTGTTGTTGCTTCAAAACGTCTCCTCAAGGTCTGTTCCTCTGCCTCATGTTGTCTTGAGTGGAATAAAAAAAACTGATGTTGTCAGTATTGGCTTTAGCCCAATCATAAAGTTGGCGAGGGGTCACGATTTGTTCATTGTAAACCATACGTAGACTGGCCAATGCTGCTAAACGTTTTACAGTTCCTCCTACACCGTCACATGCATTCTTTCCATGTGATGATGCAAAAAAGTTCCATTCAGCCTTAATTCCAAAATCGTTCTCATGATGGCAGAGATTGAGGAAGTTGGATTTGTTTTTATACTTGATGCTGCTCCATCCTAAAAAATAATGTAGCTTTTCGACCTTATGAGGCAGGTTCTGTTTCAGAAAGTCAATCATGAGGCGTTGAAATAAATGAACAGCAACGGTATCGTGTGTCATACAATCAGACCCCAAAGCAGAATGTTTTTCATCTTTCTGCAATGAATTTTAAGAAAACCAAATACTTTCTGCAAGGATTTCAGTAGTAATGTAGTTAAAATTGTTTGATGCAACGGCTCTCTCCGTTCTATATAAGTATTAAAATCATAATCCTTAAAATTTCAGGAGACAAAAATTGAGATATTTTTAGATTTAGGTTTTCGGAAACATAAGGTCTATCAGGATTTATTTGAATAAATTTTTAAATTACATTTAAATATACTGATATTATAGGATAATGATTTTAGGTTGATACAAAAAAATCAGTCCAGAAATACACAACTTTTTTTAATAGGTAGGCCTACTGAAAACATGTAAATACACACTTACTTGATTTGAAGTTTTCTTATATTTTAAAACATGGCAAGGATTTATTTAAGTCCTCTTGGATCCTTCTTATAACTTTGGATGTTACCAATTCAGACATTAATTTGCTTTTTGAAACTGGCTTGAAATGGTTGTATAGGTAGACCACGCACATAAGAACTTTCGGTCAGAAAGCTTCGCGCATCTTCCCCTCCATCCATTCAAACACTCACTCCCCCACCACCTGACTGACATTTGTAGACTCACTCACTCACTTGCTCACTATATCGCAGTATTGTCAATTCGTTGTGTTATTTGCAAGTTGTTAATTTAAAATGTCATCCAAAATAATACATAAATATTGTATTCTATTTCGTTATCTAAGAAATAAATATTAAATTCTACATACCTTTAAACTGTTGTCAGTTAATTATTCTATATCAGTAGCGCTTGTTTCCGACTCCGAACTGCTGAAATCTGAATCAGATGATTCTCCATTTATAGAAATAATCAGTTCATCGACAGCTTCATCCATTAAACCGTCATTTTTCCAGTACTCATTTTCAATTTTAATTACATGGTCACAACCCTTCTTCCACTTATCAACTGAGTATTCTAAAAACAACTTTTCACAAAGTTTCTGTTTCACTTCCAAGGATTCAGACGGGCACTCACTGATACTACCTTTTACGTCACCCCAAACAAGTTCGATAGGCGACAAATCAGGATGATACGGTGGCAAACGCACAACTGTGTGACCGGCATCAACGAACAGTTTATCTATCCTGTAAGTCGGTTTGGTTTGCACATATTTAACCAGTAACAGCAGCTCTGCTTTAGTTATAGGTTCTTGGAATGCAACATTGTTATGTCTAAGCCAATCCATAATAGAGTGTTTAATAGATGACGAGGTCGGCTTTTTGTTCTCTTGCACACTGTGATAACTTGCATTATCCTTAACAACGACAGAATTGGGAGGCAAATTCGGAATTAACATGTTTTGAACCCATTTAGAAAAATTCTCATAGTTCATGTCATCATGATAATTCCCACTTTTTTGTTGTGACTGAAAAATCAGAAGAGCGTTTTTAACAAACCCACATTCCCCACCTGCATGTATTATAATTAACCTACGCCCCTTGCCGGTCGCTTTAGCACTTCCAATTTCTGTTTTGGATTGCCAACAAGATGGAACAGATAGTGTGGAATGAATATAGGTTTCGTCGAGGTAAACTATATTTCTTTTATTATACCTGTGTTGTGTGATCTCTCTTAAGTATCTAGCTCTCCATGCAACATTTTCCGGTTTTTCCATTAAAATCTTACGGGATGACTGACACCTTTTCCACTTAAATCCCATGCTTTTTAATAATTTTCGCAGGTATTCCCTCCCACAATGAAGAATGTCTTCATCCTTCAAAAGTCTGTTAAGTTTTTTTAAAGTTGGCACAGTTTTTTTGTTAATATAAAAGTCGTGTATTTTACGCCTAATGACACATTTAGTAAAATCGTCCACAATTATTTTTGTTACATTACTGCTCTTTTTCTTAGTAGGCGTAGAAAACTTGTTTTCCTTTAGCCAAATGACTTCTTGCTTCCGCCAGAATACGCTTCACAGACGACTGAGATATACCCGTCGCTTCACTGGTCGACTGGACAACGTTATACATAAGGTTGTGGAGTTCTTTTTGCTCCCGTAAATGTTTTGCAACATTGTAAACAATTTCACGCGCTTGGCCCCTTAACGGCCTTCCAGACGCACTTGACGAGCAGGATGCCATTTATTTCTTAATTCTATAACAAACGCACAACACAACACTTTAAGCAGACACACGTGATGAGTAGTGGGAATTACATTCAGTCACACACCGCTGTGGAGGGGTACCCCTCCACTGTACAGTGTTATGCGCCAAGTACGATGCTCAGAACACTTGATTCCGCGCAGGCTCTTATGTCTGTGGTTTTGCTATAGTACTGAGTCCCATACTTCTTGCAAAGAGCCAATTTTAAAAATTTCCTATTTCCTTTGTAATCAGCAGGAGGACCATTTATCATTATGAAAGCCAACATATCAGTAGTGCCAATTTGGTCATATGTGAGATCACTGGCTGCAGGGCGCTTGGTCATTATATTGGTAATAACAGAACCCTAGCTTTCACATATGGCTTCTGAAACTGGAGTACTAAGGAAAAATTTCAACAACTTTATACCCAAAGGATATTCTTGTTGCAGATCTGTTACTGTCATTTTGAACAAATACTTGAAATCAAGAATATTTTCAGTAACTCTTGCAGAATTCAATTTCTCAGTCATCCAGAGCAACGCTTGTTTATATTAAAAAAAAAGTTTCCTTTTATCAATGGAAAAAAGAAATGGATATGAGCAAAACACTGATCTTATCATAAAACTCTTCAAAAGAATGAAAATTTTTCTCTGCTTTCTCGTTACTTACATTATTTCTTGGAAATATCAGAAAGTCCACGTTGAACAAAAAATCTGCTATCTTAATAACTTTGATACAGTGATTACTGTCTTCATCTACATTCAGGTAAGTCTGGCATTGTTCCTTGAGTGACCCTAAAAACTTTAAAAACTCTTTAGCACATTTTACAATTTCACTGACTACTTCATTGCCAACTGAAGCAGTCAAAGATCTTAAAATTTTGCTGCTCACAGGAACATCGGGCAAAGGGACACCTTTAAAGGGGCTACTATCCATAATAAATTCACTAGAGAGTTTTGTGTGTTTAAAGAAGCCCTCAGGCAATTCGTTGATCGTTTGACATAAACTGTCTCTGGAGAGTCTGGAGTCAGCAGAAGCAATATTTTCTACATGCCGAATCATAACTTCTAAATGTACTTGGACATTTTCCATAAACTGAACATACTGCCATGGTAAATGGTAACTGGATTGAACTTCTTTTGATAAAGAAGACAAAATGGAGTAAGTGTCAGCAAGTAAAAGAATAATAAACGTATTTGTTTTTGATAGCAGCTTATCTCTTAGGGCAAAAGATTCTGGGCACTTTTCTACAGCACACACAAGACTTCTGTAATCTCCAAGAAAAGTATTAAACACAGATTCAGAATAGCTTGCGAATTTCATGGTTTTAAATGCTTTTGGTTTGTAAAAATAGTCTTCGAATTCTTTTGATGACTGTAAAAGTAATTCATACTTCTTTCCTGTAGAAAACTCTTTCATAGCTTCATCAATGAGTGTGTGCCCCTTCTGAATTAGCCCAGGTACAGAAGAATGTTTTTCAGCTAGTTCAATTCTGTGCATCAAGTCCCAAGAAACAGATATATTTTCTAAAGCAAGCTCATCTCTTATGTGTTTTTCAACACCTAGTCGAATATACTGTCCATCAAATGCCGTACCAACTAAATTATTTCTTAATAATGATAAATCAAAGACAAATTTTTTACATGTATTTAAAATACTTTGTGTCAAACCTTTTCCAGTAAAATCATGAGCAAAGTTGTGCTCAAGATAAATACAGTTATACAAGTGTTCTGATGAAATGTCGAAAATCGGGACTCTCAAACCAACGATATGCCTAGATCTGTGGTTAATTGTTATTTTGTCAGCAAAAACACCAACAGGAAGATCATAATCTACGATATAGGCTGCAATGTCCTTCATCAAAACAGAATGTACATGTGGTAGAAACAACCTGCAAAATTCTTTTGAATGATTGGAGACTCCTACAGAACTCCCACTGTTATGCAGTTCAGTAATTATAGATTCGTATGACTTGTACGATGTATTTAATTTGTAAGTTAGGTAAGTAGCACTTGCACAATTAAGTGCATTTTCTTTCCCTTCTCTGTATGATAATTCATCACTCAGCTTTTTATTCTCAAGTACCCTAACACTTTCTTTGTGTTTATCAGAAATAAGATGGCGCTTTAGGTCATATTTTAAATGGCGAAAAGAATCAGGCATCGTAGTATCACTAAAGCAATCACCATCATTGTAATTGTACTGTAAAATTGTACCACATGCAGAACACAAAATTCCAAAGTCTGACCTGACAAAGTAGTGAGCCCATTTTAACAAACTTTCAATAGAGCGTGCAGACGTGATGAGATCCAGCTTCTCCTCTGGTGTCAGTTCCACAGGATGTTCAGGTGGGCTAGTGACCAGTGATGATAATCTCTTGCTCTTGCTGCCTTCAGTGCCCACGTCTTTTGTTATCTTCACTTTCTCAGCAGACTCCAGAGCATTAGTTAGGGCTGAAAGTTAAAAAACCCATCAGACTGACAAGACATTTCATAACATAATTAAAACACTTTGACTGCTGCTGCTATAGTGTCTCTCTTGTCTGAGACATTATAACAGAGGGAACCAGTTTAATTGGTTACTTTCAATCAAACCGGCTGCCGATGTTAGTACAATTACTTACCAACAAATCTGAAAATATGTAGAACAGGAATTAGGATTAGGTTACGTAAATTTACTCACTCTCTGGTTATTTAGCAAAAACATCTCTTTATTATATTTTCCAGAATAATAATTTAAATATTATTGTTATTTTGTTTTATTACGTTAAAAAAATAAATTACTCAAAAGTTGTGCATCGAATGCTCTTACGTCTTTTTAACATGTTACTCTGGTGAGCAAAATAAAAATTATATATTTATTAACTACATTAAATACCTCGGATCCGGGTTTTAACTTAATAATGCTCTACAATAAGTCAACATTATGCAAGCTATTGGAATATTAGTTTGCTCAAATTTCGAATTACCCTTTACCTTTAACTATCATCAGATTACTATTTCATTATTGTAATTACAGACACTACTATGTTAACATTTACATGATTAGAATAAGTCTTTGCAAAAAAATACTGCTTTTGTTGCCATTGTTAAAGTATAATGGTTTGGTTTCACCTTGATACAATGTGATCAGCGGCAGGTCTTGTTGTTACTCTTCAGTTGTGTTTCCTAGAAGTTCTACGATGTCGTTCGGGTGTGTCTATTGATTTTGTAGATTCTTATTTGCGATCATGACGAAAGGATGCTGTTACCTGAAGCTCGTGAGTTTGTCGTTGTTGCTTCACTCCTGATGTACGGTGTTCACTTTTTTTTACATTTTACATTTTGCTTTTAACTGCACTAATGTTACTCTATAATGTTTGGATAGAACATACTTTACAATTTAAACATTTCGTTTCCTTTTTTAAAGAGATGTGTCTGCTAAGTTAGTTACTTTTAGTTATTTCACTACATTTCAACTACATAACTCGTTTTACTTTCACCACATTTCAATTACTTGTGGAGTCTGTCACCACGAAAGATTAACTTCAGTTACATCGTTATTAATTTTTTATATTTACACTTTTTCTTCACGACACATGGTAAAGCTGTTACCTTGTCTCTGATTCTCGCTCGACTGGGGTTGGTTTTGCGGCGGTTAGTAGGGAGAGGGAGCTGTTCGCGCGGAGAGAGAAAAGTAGTTCGTACTTTATTATTATTATTATCATACTAATTAACTACTATTAATAATACTACATTTTCTTTATTGAGTTAGGTATTTCTTATTATTATTATTATGTCTTTTTATTTAATTATCATAATTATTAATTTTCGCTTCAATACAGAGTAATTTTACTACATTTTCTTTATTGAGTTAGGTATTTCTTATTATTATTATTACGTCTTTTTATTTAATTATCATAATTATTAATTTTCGCTTCAATACAGAGTAATTTTCATGTCCGTACTAGATTTTTACAAGTTGATACAGGCATATAAGTACACAGGGAAGGGTTAAATATTTTCTCACACGTTATTTTGAATAAAAATTATTTTGTGCTATTTAAATTCATTTTAAATCGTCACATCCTCCTCCACTTAAAGATAAGGACGGGGCGATGGGGTATTAAAAGAAAACCTAAGAAATACAATTATATTTGACAGGGCACTTCGTGATGAAATTTCTCTCCACAAGGTTATTTCGATTCATCGATCGATTATCTTACATACTATACAAAATACTTAAAATTTAATACATATACAACACATAAAACACACATTACATAATTCTACTTTATTTCAAGTTCTTAAATCTACTACCGGTTTTTTTGTTTCTTCACTCGTTTGAAGGAGTGACACTCATGAGTAGTTTTCAGCATATTTGAGATATACTGTTTTACTGTAAGGTTAAAGATTCTCTAACTTTCTTATATAAGGGTTTTCGCATATTATAGGTGTGCGAAATATTTATAATATTCAACGCATAGAATCACTTATTGTTTTAACTTTTGGTTCTCGGCTCCTCCTCTTATTTCCTTATTTCGTCTTTCTCTTAGTCACAAACGTGGATTACAATTTAGTGTATTACCACTATCATATTCATCAATCTTTGGATGAACATGTTATAGATTATTAATAACAATAACGTATAGTAATAACAATAGAATTACCTTTATTTTACAGTGCTAGAGTTTTGTTGTGCGTCAGCTGACTTCTCATTATTTGTTTTATTCTCGCAGAATATGAGCTAAGGTTGATCAGGCCTCGCTAGTATTCTTACGAGGTGTTTGAGTTTAGACTGAACTACGATATAGGATGTCACAAAGTCTTATTGTATTCCTGTATAAAATATATACGTATAATATGTTTCCTATATTTTATTCTTAATACTTTGGTAGTATTCTTGGTTTACTATCTTTCTCGTAATCGTGCTTCTTTATTTTCACAAGGAGAAAAAATTTTAATCTGTAATACATGACTTCTGCGAACGTAATTATTTGTATTGGGTTTGTACAGAGCTACTGTCACGGGGGTGATGAACTTGTGAATCGTGTAGGGGCCACACCATCGGTAAGATAGTTTGGAAGTGGTCCTATCAACGGCTCTACTCATAGGGTGAGTTTTATACATGACTAAATCACGTACTTTGTACTTTATTTTCCGATTATTTCGCTCATGATATTTCCGCGATTTTTGTAAATTCGCTCGCAAATTTGCGCGAGCTTCGTTCCATATTTTTCTTATATTATTCCCATTTATTTCACGGGGCAATAACTCATGAATTTTCCACTTTGTGGTTAATGGATGGTTAGGTTTATATTTGTATAGCAAATCAAATGGTGTTGATTTATGTCCCTCATGATACGCTGAGTTGAATGCAAACTGTATCCATGATAGATTTTGATCCCACGCTGTCTGGTCTTTAGCGTGATACGATATTAAGGCGGATTTTAGGTTTTGCAAGTATCTCTCAGCTAGGTTTCCTTGCGGTCGGTACTCTGTAACTGTAATATGATTTATTCCTAATTTGAAACACATGTCATTAAATTCTTTCGATTTAAACTGATGTCCATTGTCAGATACTAGGTGTACAGGAGTACCGTAATCTTTAAATAGTCTCTCTTGTAGAATCTTTATTGTCGTTGATGCTAAGGCACGTCTCATAGGATACATCCACACGAATTTAGTGAAAGAGTCCACGCAAATTAATAGCATTGTGTTTCCTGACTTAGAACGGGGATAGGGTCCGGAAAAATCTATGTATATCTTTGAAAAAGGTGTTGTCGGGATTTCTGAGATTAATCTTCCGACTTGACTGTTTCTTGCTGGCTTGCTCAGGGCACAGATTTTGCATTGTTTCACGAACTTAGTTATTTCACTGTTCATGTTTTCCCATTGATATTCCTTGCGAATACGATATATCGTTTTCCTTATTCCCATATGAGCTCCAATGGTTGATGAGTGGTAGTATTCCATTAGCATGGGTTTAATAATTTCCGGGGCGATTATTCTCAATGACTTTCCGTTAGCTTTTTTATAACAAAGTACTCTTTTACTCAAGGTATACTTGTCAGAATAATTTCCTTTATCTATTTGTTCTATTATCTTCTGTAATTTCGGATCTTGTTGTTGGTGATGAGCTATATCCTTGAATGCAAGGGGGAATTCTGTTATTAGCATATTTACAGTGGTAGTTTCAATCTTGTCTTCCCCAGGTTTGGCATTGGGTAATTGGAACATGCGGGATAGTGTATCGGCGACTACATTTTGGGTACCACGGATATGTTGTACTTTAAACTTGTAGCAATTTAGTCTTAACACCCATCTTCCTATACGACCTAATTGTTTTGGATGGTTCAACAACCACGATAAAGCTTGGTTGTCGGTCTCTAGTAGAAATTCCTTGTGTTCTAAAAACGGTTTGAACTTTTCGAAGGCGAACACTACAGCTAAACATTCAAGTTCATAGGCTGAGAACTTCCTTTCTTGCTCCAGCAAGGTACGTGATGCATAGCTGATTGGTAGTCTTGTATTATCTATTTCTTGGTAAATTACTGCTCCTAATGCTACACTAGTACTGTCGGTCTGTACGACAAATGGTTTATTGAAATCTGCTAACTGCAATACCGGGGGTGATATTATGCTTTCTTTGAGTGTTTCGAATGCGGCTTGGTGTCGAGTGGTCCACTCGAATTTAGCTCCTTTTTTTCTTAATGCGTTTAATGGGGCTGCTATATCCGCTAGGTGGGGTATGTACTTATGAAAATAATTGATCATACCTAAAAATCGAGCTATACCTTTGGGGTCTCTGGGTGGTAAAAATTCTCGGATTGCGCGTGTGCGTTCTGGGTCGATGCTAACCTTACCTTCGGCTGATACTATATGACCTAAGAAAGAGAATTGTTTTACGGCGAAATTAACTTTACTGGGGTTTACCGTTAGTCCAGAATTCTTTAATCTTGATAATACCTCACGCAAATGATCAATGTGTTGATCCATCGATTCGCTATATACTACTATGTCGTCAAGATAATGATATACGAATTTAAATTTAACGTCATGGAATATTTTTTCTAACAGTCTGCTACATACCGAACTTCCTTGTGATATTCCGAATGGTACTCTAGTAAATTGGTATAGATTAAATGGGACAGCAAACGCAGTTAGATGTTTTGATTCCTCAGCTAGTGGGATTTGGTGGAAGGCCTGGTTGAGATCCATAATGGTGAAAATTTTCGCTTTGGTAAAATAGTGGAACGCGCTGTGAATGTCAGGCAGGGGAATAGATTCAAATTCTATATTCTTATTCAGCTGTCTATAATCCACGACTAGTCTATGTTTATCCGTTCCTTTCGGTACTAGGAAAGCAGGAGATGAATATGGGGAAGTTGACGGTTCAATGACGTGTTGTTTAATGAGTTTATTAATTTGGTTTCTCATTATGTCCATCTTGGGCGGTGATAATTTGTATGGATGCAGACGTATTACTTTGTGTTCACTTAAATTTATTTTGTATTCAATGAGATTGGTCAATCCTAACTTAGGTGTGAGTACAGTAGAAAATTCCCTTATTAATTTTTGGATCCTTTGTCGCTCATTTTCTTTTAAATGACTTAAACTAGATTCATGATGCTCCAACTGAATAGTTGAAGTTTCGCAGTTCTTGTTGTTATTTAGCTCGGTGTCAAACTGATATTTTCGCGTGCGATCAAATCTAAAGCAATATTGTTTAGCGTATATGTCGAGAATTAAGCCAGTTTTGCTTATAAAATCGGCGCCTAGTATTAAGTTTTGTCCTAAATCTTCAGCTACGAGTAGTGTAACATACCAAGTAAAATTCTTTATTTTTAACTTCACGGTAATACTGCGTGATATATTTAGATTTTGCTTATTTGCGGTGGCACACTTTATGTTCACACTTTGGGTACGTCTTATAAGATTATGATTCGCTAATACAGTGGCTAGCTGTTGATTGATAATACTACGTGTAGATCCCGAATCGACTAAACCGAGGATATTCGTTGCTCCAAGGTCTATCTGTATGTAGGGTAATAGGCATATACTTGTTTTACATGTGCTAATGGAGTTACACTTGTTAAAAAATCTAGTTACGTAAGGGTCTATACGTTTGTTTATTTTTATTTTGACTTTAGGTTGAATCGTGTTTCTACCTTTCCTTTTTTTGCTGCGGAAGACACAGGATTTTGGTTCTTCCTGCTTCACGAGTTTTTTTGACTGATCAGTTTTTTGTTGGTACCGTTTTTGTTTACAATATTTGCTAAAATGTCCGGACTTTCCACAATTATAACATCGTCTTTCGTCTTTGGCATCGCTCGCATGCTGTCGGGGCTTTAGTAGTGATTTTGTTGTATTGGGGTAGTTCCGGGCTGTAGAGGTTCTTGAAAATCGCTTATCGTAGTAGGTTCGAGTATCAGTTCCACAGGGAGGTAGAAAAGAATCTCTGCGTGGAGTTTGGGTCTGTTTTGATCTGAATACCAGACGTTGGATGAATGTATACAACACATTTCCAGTTTTGTGAAGGTGGTTGGTCTCTTCATGAGTGCTAGGCGAGATCGCTCCTCGGGAGATAGTCCTACTAAAATAGTGTCTACTCCAGTTCACTTGTAGTAATAAGGCAGATTCCCTTATGTCCGATATATAATGAGCTAGTCTTTCGTAAGCTCCTTGTACACGAAGTACAGAATTCCGCTTTAATTCTTCGTAAATACCGGTGGGGATGAAATGTCTTATCAGGGTGGTATGTAGTTCTTCTAGAGGGTGATTATACCTTAGGGACTCCAACACACGATCTTTTAACGGAGGTTTACATTTAGGTAGAAGTACTTGTAAAATCTGGTGATCTCTTAGTTGTCGCAGATCTTTGATAAAATCTAGAAGTTTTGTAATATTCAGGCCATCAGTGGTTGTTATCTCAGATAAAATACGTTCTACAGGATGAGTTATTTTTCCATAGAACTCATTGTTGAAATTTAATTGAGAATCCGTTACAGGTTTTTCCGCTGGTGGATTTGTCTGTAGGGTGGGTGGTAAATCGTAATTACGCGTAATCTTCCCTAGTTCATTTGGATATGGCGAGGTGGTTACGGGGAGGGTATTTGCTTGTCTAACCGTTAACCGATCTTCAGTGGGTTCTCTACTAAATTCCTGGAGAAATGGAATCTCTTCTACACTTGGTTGTTGATCTTGAGTAGGAGATTGTGTTGGGGAAATATTTAGTTTCGTCATGGCTTCTTCGATCTCTTCTATTCTAAACGATTCGGACTTCCTACGTAATTCGCGCAGTGTGTCTGGTAATTGTCGTAACGCTTCTTCTGCAAATTTTTGCGCGTCCGGGTGTAACTTTGTCACCGGGCCAATTCAACAAATTGGTAATGCGGCGGATTAGATGTTCTATTCTCTGCGTGGTTCTTAAAATTACCGCGGGGGATTTTTCGTCTCGCAGGGTTTGTGCGATTGAGATAAGTTCCGTAAATTTACTATAGCATGTTTCCTTTTCACTTTCGAAATCTAATACATTTAAACGATTCAACAGTGAGGGTTTGTCTGGTTTATTCTCGCGTAATATTTCGCGCAGTTCCGCGACCGTTACGTTTGTATGTTTAAGGCCGCGTAACAAAGCTTCATAGCTCAGTTCGTCCTTCAACAACAAGTCGGGGTTAAATCCAGCCATTGTAATTATGATTCTTAAATCTTATGTACTACTTATTTTAAATATGTTATCTATTTTAAACACTCTTACTAAATTTGAATTCCTGTAAACACACATATATATAATCACAATCTTATACTAATAAATTCAAATATATGTAAATCTAATAAGTATCTGTGGAGATACAGTTATTGAGGAGATATTAACACTTTAATATGGAAAGAAATTTCACACGAAGAGTACATTATGTTTACATTCACACAACAGATCAGCTGGTTGGGGGGAGGTCTATTGTGTGCGTTACAGTGGCTTATTGTTTACCTAGGCAAGGCTTTATAACAAAGAAGGGTGACTTCTGACAATTTAGAACACGTTTTATTTCCTGCACAGGATTGTCTGTTTAGTCAACCAGGGAATGTCATTCAAACAACGTACTTGTATACGAGGGGAGAGGGTACTTTTCTCGTACTGTTTCGTGTCGAGAAACAAACATGAACTAGCCTGTAACTACCGTCAGGTTGAAAATTGAATATTTTTACAAGCGGGGACTTGCTTATTACGTCGATTTCCTAATACTACTATTATTACTTTATTAATAAAACTCTATTTATTTATTCACAAATCCAGAGTGAGTAAATTTACACATTTTAGCAAGTTATTGTTAATTATTTAGCACAGGGTACACAATTATTTTATAAATTAGCAGGGTGTTGCATTTTATCTGTGACACTCTGTAAACAATTTTTTTTTTTTTTACAAAGCAGCAGAGTGGCGCATTTTATAGTGTCTCTCCTGTCAGACATTATAACAGAGGGAACCAGTTTAATTGGTTACTTTCAATCAAACCGGCTGCCGATGTTAGTACAATTACTTACCAACAAATCTGAAAATATGTAGAACAAGAATTAGGATTAGGTTACGCAAATTTACTCACTCTCTGGTTATTTAGCAAAAACATCTCTTTATTATATTTTCCTGAATAATAATTTAAATATTATTGTTATTTTGTTTTATTACGTTAAAAAAATAAATTACTCAAAAGTTGTGCATCGAATGCTCTTACGTCTTTTTAACATGTTACTCTGGTGAGCAAAATAAAAATTATATATTTATTAACTACATTAAATACCTCGGATCCGGGTTTTAACTTAATAATTAATGCTCTACAATAAGTCAACATTATGCAAGCTATTGGAATATTAGTTTGCTCAAATTTCGAATTACCCTTTACCTTTAACTATCATCAGATTACTATTTCATTATTGTAATTACAGACACTACTATGTTAACATTTACATGATTAGAATAAGTCTTTGCAAAAATATACTGCTTTTGTTGCCATTGTTAAAAGTATAATGGTTTGGTTTCACCTTGATACAATGTGATCAGCGGCAGGTTCTCTTGTTGTTACTCTTCAGTTGCGTTTCCTAGAAGTTCTACGATGTCGTTCGGGTGTCTCCATTGATTTTGTAGATTCTTAGTTGCGATCATGACGAAAGGATGCTGTTACCTGAAGCTCGTGAGTTTGTCGTTGTTGCTTCACTCCTGATGTACGGTGTTCACTTTTTTTTATATTTTACATTTTGCTTTTAACTGCACTAATGTTACTCTATAATGTTTGGATAGAACATACTTTACAATTTAAACATTTCGTTTCCTTTTTTAAAGAGATGTGTCGGCTAAGTTAGTTACTTTTAGTTATTTCACTACATTTCAACTACATAAATCGTTTTACTTTCACCACATTTCAATTACTTGTGGAGTCTGTCACCACGAAAGATTACCTTCAGTTACATCGTTATTAATTTTTTATATTTACACTTTTTCTTCACGACACATGGTAAAGCTGTTACCTTGTCTCTGATTCTCGCTCGACTGGGGTTGGTTTTGCGGCGGTTAGTAGGGAGAGGGAGCTGTTCGCGCGGAGAGAGAAAAGTAGTTCGTACTTTATTATTATTATTATTATCATACTAATTAACTACTATTAATAATACATTTTCTTTATTGAGTTAGGTATTTCTTATTATTATTATTACGTCTTTTTATTTAATTATCATAATTATTAATTTTCGCTTCAATACAGAGTAATTTTCATGTCTGTACTAGAATTTTACAAGTTGATACAGGCATATAAGTACACAGGGAAGGGTTAAATATTTTCTCACATGTTATTTTGAATAACAATTATTTTGTGCTATTTAAATTCCTTTTAAATCGTCACACTGCCAAATCTGTTTACTGATCGCCCTGGCTAAAAGCTTTTTCTCTATTATTTGGTCTCTTTTACATTGCTTAGTACATATTGTGACAGATTTTATCAAATGTTTAAATTTTTTAATGAAAAAAAAATGAATGTCGACGCGTATTCGACAGCCGCCGTGGGAAAAAGCTCAGTTATGCTAACCCACTTTACACGTTAGTATTATACGCAGGGGCGGATTTACGCACAGGCAGACTAGGCACTTGCCTGGGGCGGCAAATTTAGGGGAGCGGCAAAATTTGAGTTAAGAAATGATATTTTTAGATTCAAACAAATTTACAAGTATAAAAGTCAGTTGAATTAAGCACACACGAATATAAAAATTATCTTCACTTAATTTGTAACTATAACGCAGTTATCGTTTTTCACCCAAAAGTAATACGGGCGAATGTTTATGTTTTCAAACGTTGAAATATTTGGCGTTGATCATCCGAGAGATTTTAGATGTTGGCAATCCAGATCAAAGTGAGAAATGTCCGTTGTGGAGGAACCTTCATTTTTGAAGAACGAAAAGCCAGTTCACGTCAAAAATCATGATGAAATGTCAGCAAATCAGGTAGGGAAGGTCTTAGATTCTGATCCTATTAATTGGCAAATGAACGAGAGCACACGCGATTATGTAGCAAAGTTTGGATTTAAACAGAACACTAGTGCGGACTGTAAAACCAAAGAGGGAATATAATGATGCCCCCCCCAACAGAGATTTGTGGGAGGGGGCAAATTTATACTGCCTACGGGCGGCAAAATGTTAAATCCGCCCCTGATTATACGCATCGACGTTCATTTTTCGTTAGTAATCACTGAATAATCTGAATATTGTTTTTCATATTTTGTTCTACTCTTATGAAAGGGTGTTTTAGTTGTTAAAAGTCCAGATAAAATGTCGTTCAACTTTGTAATTTCGTCTGTCCCTTTTCAGGTACCAAGGTACCTGTCAATGGGTCTCTGACCTTAGTTTTGGAATTATTATCTTCCAAATACAAAGGAAATTTCCCTGTTGTAAAATAATTAATAAGAAAGGAATTCTAAAAGATTTTGAGATGATTATGTAATAGAAGACAATTTACAAATAAACAAAATTTATTTAAATGCAAAAATATTTGTCAATTTCTTGTGGCAATCGATAAAACAACGAAAATCCAAGGCGGATGGCAGTTTTCAATACTTTGAACCTTCCTCTATGCTATAGAACAATGAATAATGGTTTACTCAAGGCTATGAAATCCCCACTACATTTAAAAGTGAAAGGACGTCGAAGAGTATTCAACGGCCGCCGCTGTGAACGGGTGGGGATTGTCGACGCATATTCGACAGCCGCAGTAAAAGTGTTAAAAAGAAATTTACATGTTATCTATGCATCCTGCAGTCAGAGGAATTGGTTTTACTCACCGTTTACTTTCTCCAAAAGCTTCTGTATTTGGCCAGAATTAAACAAATCACACGATACAGATGACATATGTCCATCGCCTGTCTCGGCTGAAGTACTAGGCCTAGCCTTGTCGACAACATTTGTTTCATCACTTTCGTTTGTCTTCTTTTTTTGCCGTGGATCCGTCAGTAGAGAAGAATGCACTGATATTTCCGCTGGTTGCTGACTTATATTTCACACTAACACCCGGATGCTGCCTCAGATAATGAGTTTTTAGGTTTTTAAGGATAATTTTCTGCGAGCAAACTGTGCAAACTACGCGCTCTCCGGAGGTAGCCATTTCCTACCAGTATGACCTAAAACAACAGTGATGCACTGAGTTTGAAAGCGGTATTGCGTTTAGTGATTACTATACGTCAATTTCAAAGTCGTTAAGACAGATAAATAATTATTATAATTAAGGTTATTACGTGTCAGCTAATTGCAAAGCAAAGCAGGCGACTAGGCTGAGCGCATGTGCAGGTGTTTCGTAATGGCACAGGGAGAGGGAAACATCGAGTGGTGGGAGCATTTGGAATGAGAGGGAGGGGGATGTGAATTACTATGCCGGAGCGCGGCCGCGTGACTCAGTCGACCAGTGGACACCAGTCTTGGTAAGGACTGGTATTCAACGAAGGTGGTCGTTAGCCCAGCTCCTCCCGCATCGTCTGAGCAGGCAAGTCGCGCGGGTAACCCGGCTTCGGCCGGACCCGAGATCCCTGGCGTCTGGCGGTGACTGCCTAGCAGTCTCTGCCCGGCAGCCGCACCTGGCCAGCATGCCTACTACGGGCAACGGCCCGAGTGCCGAGTCGCTCGGCTCTGCCTTGCCCCACCTGGGCGAATCGCCTCGGGCGATGGAGACGGACGATCCTCTCCCGAACCCAATACCCCTTCTCCCGGTGGACGAGTCGGACGAATTCGCGACCGTTGGTCGGCGTAGACGTCCGACTAAGAAGCCGAAGAGGACCCATTCTACCGGATCTGCATCCTCTCGCACCTCGGCCATGGACATCGGACCTTCTCAGGGCCAACAGGCCGCGGTTCCGACTGCTTCGGTAACAGCTCCGGCTGCTGCCGCTGTTGGTCGCGCGCCGCCCCTGTTCGTTCACGGAGTGTCAAATGTCGCCGCCTTATACAGGCGGCTTATCGCGGCCTACGGCCTGTCGGCCGACAAGCTTGACCTGAAGCTGCTTGGCGGTGATACGGTCAAGATTTTCATCCGCCAGCTCGAGGACCATCGCTTGGTCGAGGCCTTTCTGCAGGCGCACAGCCTGCAATATCACACCTTTTCTCCCAAGCGAGTCAAGCCCTTGTCAGTAATTCTGCGTGGGCTTGACGCGCACACTGATCCACAGGAGATCCTTTTGGAACTCAGAGAACTCGGGTACCCGGTGCAGGCAATTTTCCGCCTGTTCACCAACTCTGAAACCTGGATACCTCTCCCGCTCGTCCGTCTCCAGCTCGAGAAGGGCGAGGCTGCGGATAAAATATTCCAACTGACGCGGCTGTTTGGCTTCCGCGTCAGGGTGGAATCCAGTCGTCCCCCGGGCAAGCTCGCGCAGTGCCACCGGTGCCAGAGGTTCGGCCATCATACCGACGTCTGTCGCAGTGCCCCGGCCTGTTTACGTTGTTCTTTGGGACATTCAACGCAGGCCTGCACTGTGGCAGATAAGTCCAAGTTTCGCTGCATAAATTGTGGCCAAGGCCATGCAGCCAATAATATTAACTGCCCGGTCTACAAGGCGGAGCTCCTGCGGAAGCAAAAGCCGCAGGGGCCCCTCCCGAAGCCACGGCAGCCAGTTTCGCAGCCCCAACCACAGAGGCAGCCTAAAACACAGGCTAGGCCGCAACCGAAGGCACAACCGGCACGGCGCGTGCCCTCTCCAGCTCCACCTCCAGCCCGTACAAAGGCACACAAACGAACCGCGTCTCCTTCTGAAGCAGAGACAAGCCCTGTAGCCGCCATCTCGGTTATGGAGCCGGAGAATCAACCCTCCACCTCCGCGGAACCTCCAACTCCCGCCTCTGAACCAGAGGTAGCCTCGCCACCACTGCCACCTCCGCGATTTCCGCGAGCAGGCATCACAAAACCCAAAAACAAAGGGATAACCACACCGGATGCTCGGCCCCGAGCTCCTGCGTGCCCACAGCCCAAGAAAAGTCCTGCTTCCCGGTATAAGTCCGACGAAGCGCAACAGCGTACTTTTCCTGTCGCTAATTCAAAACCGTCTGCCCCTGGTCCTGTGGCTTCCACCACGACCCGATCTGCCCTACAACCTGGTCGCTCTTATCCGGCCTCAGTTTCCAGGCAAACAGCCCAGTCCGTCATTTCCGATGACGCACAGTTCGTCTGCGACTTTCTGTCTGGCTATGACCTCAAGAAAGTCGCATCCACCTTCAGGTCCATCCGAGACCGCCTGGAAACTGCTGACCCAACTGAGAGATTCATGCTCTTGGTGGAAGCCTGCGAAGTCATAGGTCTTCTATGAACCGAGCCCTTAGACGAGATCTCTCGCTCATAGCCTGGAATGCTAACTCCATTGGTTCCAAGCATTCCGACCTTCTAGAATTCCTGGCTCGGTTCAAACCTGACGTACTTCTCCTCTATGAAACCCACCTGACCCCGGCGAACCGGTTTCGATTACCAAATTACGTGGTCTATCGGGATGTCCGAGTTGGCCGACGAGGAGGCGGCACGGCGATCGCGGTGAGGACCTCTATAGGTCATCATCGTGTCGTTTTGCCGCAGCTAACCAACCTAAAGGCCACCGCCATTGAGGTCCACGGAGCTCTTGGCGGCATCCTCGTGGTTTCAGCATACAAGCCCCCACAAGCTGAACTCCTTGTCGGCGACCTGGACGTCATCTTCGATTCCCACCGAAGGGTAATATTGGCCGGCGATCTGAATTACAAGCATCGCGTTTGGAATAGTCGCTTGACTACTCCGAACGGGAGGCGCTTGCTCAGTTTTGTTGAATCGCGCCGGGCGATGGTATTTGGTCCAGCGCAACCCACGTTCTTTCCGACACTGCCTAACGCGGCTCCCGATGTTCTGGATATCGCGGTGACCCAAGGAGTCGTCTGTCCGGTCGAGGTATTCTCACTTACGGCGTTGACATCCGACCACAACCCTATCGTGGTCCACGTCGCTACCCAGCACGCCTATGCACGTTCTGACCAGAAGAAGGTTATCGATTGGGATCGCTACGGCCCGGCCTTGTGCCGTAGATTGCCGCCAGCGGCCCCACTCGATTCCGTTCGCCTCCTAGGCGAAGCAGTAGCGGGAATCGAAGAGGCAATCATCTCGGCTATAGGCGTGTCTTCACGTACGCGAGCTGGTTTCACGCCTGACTACCAACGCATCCCTGAGGAAGTCTCTCTTCTCGCTCGCGAGAGGAATTACTTCCGGAAACGTTGGCAGAGGACCCGTGATCCAGCCGATAAGGCAGCATACAATCGGCTCACCGGACGACTGGGTGGCAGTCTGAAGGCGTTCCGACGTAGCTGTTGGGAACTCGCTGTGGCCCGAACGGGGGCTGTGGACCCGCAAAGTCACCCGTACAGAATACCTACCGCATTGACGGGGACGGAGGCGACGACCTCCACTCCCCGCCATTGTTGGATCGTTCGGACGACTCCTGGGTCGCCCGGAGGAGAAGACCGAGTACTTGGGCTTGTGTTTTGAGTGACAGTTCGCACCCAACCCGCCCATGGACTGGGACTTCGACGAACAAGTCGAGATGGCTGTGGAAGACTTTGTCTCTTCCGATCGCGGCGGAGCCCGAACCCATCTCTTTGGAAGAGGTCTCAGATCGGCTTGCTGAACTTCAGCCAAGAAAAGCTCCAGGCCCGGACGGTGTTACGAACACCGCTCTACGACTTCTTCCCGAGCCTGGAGTTCAATTCTTGACTGATTTGTTCAACGCGTGTCTTAGACTGGCCTACTTTCCCAAGAAATGGCGAAAGGCGACGGTCATCGTGATCCCGAAGCAGGGAAAGGATACCACCCGCTCTGAAAACATCCGGCCTATCAGCCTACTCTCCGCTACGTCCAAGGTTTTTGAGCGCCTCGTGCAGCGTCGTGTACGAGAACATCTAACCAACTTTGACGTGCTGGTCCCCGAACAGTTCGGCTTTCGTGTGGGGCATTCGACCACTCATCAACTGATGAGAATGGTGGAAAGCGTCACGGAAGATGTGATGTTTCTTAGATGTTGAAAAAGCCTTCGACAGCGTATGGCATGATGGCCTATTATTCAAGCTTAGGGAAGTCCAGCTCCCGGACTGCTACCTCCATCTGGTTGCTAGCTTTCTGATGGAGAGGACCTTCTGCGTGAGAGTTGGAGATTCAGTCTCTTCCGAGAGACGAATCACAGCCGGCGTCCCTTCTAGGCCCCCTTCTGTTCTCGATCTACGTCAACGACGTGCCGAGACAGCCTGGAGTCCAGATGGCCCTCTTCGCGGACGACACGGCTATATTTACGGCCAATCGTCATGTGGAAAGGGCCGTCTTACGACTCTGCAGCGCCAGCTCGACATGCTCGTGGACTGGACTGAGAATTGGAGGGTGCAACTCAACGCTACTAAGAGTGTAGCCGTCGAATTCTCCAAGCGATGGAAGAACCCTGTTAGGCAGTTACGTATCGGCAGAACGTACTTGCGCTGGTCCAAAGAGGTCAAGTACCTCGTATCACACCTCGACCGCCGGCTCACCTGGCGTACCCACGCACAGTCAGTTCTTAAGCGAGCATCCGCTCGTCTGTCGCACTGTTTCCACTCCTGATCAGCTCAGCCATGACCAGGAAATTGGGCAGGATGATCGTCGGCGCGTATCTGCTGCCGGTCATTACCTACGCCTGTCCGGTCTGGGGTTACCTCGCCGCAATGCATAAAAAGAAGTTGCAGAGCGTCCTCGACAGGGGTCTTCGGCTAGCGGCCAAAGGCCCCCGTCGCTTTTCATCTCGCCTTCTAAGGTGAGGACTTGGCGTCCGCTCCTTAGACGACACATTCAGGCGGCTTGCACGCAAATTTTATGCACGTGCGGCGAGGTTCCTAGACAATCCTCTAGTGACTGGGCTGGGAAGGTACCATATACGTCAGGTGATTCGTGGAAACGCCCTCGGTGTATACTGCGCTAGTGTAGGCTAGCACAACAGCCGAGAATCGGCCTGCTATAGAGCACACGCCCTACTTGGGCAGGGCCACGAGGCAGGAGCTGCAGAAGGTAGCTCGGAACTCAGATCCCGAGCGGTTCGTCTCTGCGACGCACAACCGCACAGCCCCAGAGCGAAAAAAAAACGTGACGGTCTGACGGCTGCAGCCGGCGGGGGCGCTCTCACTTCAATAGATTACATGTAACCTTTACCGCTCGGCCTCTCATCTGAAATTTATCGGTATATTATTGAGTCACAAACATAGATTTTGTTATTGAATTGATTCGTTTATTCGTATCTCTTTTTATGCAACAATTTATTTTTTTTAGAAATTTTACTGCAGCAAATTTCTTACGCGTTTTTCGTTAACGCGGTGGACGATCTTTCTGCAGGCCTCGTTTCCTTTCTGCGACAATGTCGCCCATTGTTCTGCTTTGGGAATCAGAAATGATAACTAAGCTAAGGTATACATGCCAGTTTTTTGCTTTCCTCATCCAGGTAGTATATAACAAACGGATGTATTGTTGCTTGAGCATTATTCCAGTGAAAGCCTTGTGCAGCATCTTGAAGTACAAATGCATAATTTTCAGCAAAATCACAAAGCACAATGCATTGGTTTTGAGGTAGATTTTCTTTTAAGTGTCGCAAGTACGAAGACTGTTGAGTAGCAATGAAAGAGTGTCTTAAGAGTTTTGGGAAACTCTGAAACAAATAATCCACAAACTCTTCTGTTGGTTTTGTAACAGTTTCCAGGACACGCTTGTTATCAATCTGCATCCATTGTTTGAAACTCACATTTTCAATGCTATTTAGCTCAAAAGCTTCTTCAAACCTAACCTTCAAATCGTCACTTCCTGGGATATTAACACAATTTGCAAAATAACATTTACATGTTGGAGTTTTGCAAATTATATTGCTTGTTACATCTTTGTATGTTTTAATAGGGAGCTCACCATTTGTTAATTCAGGTATTTTACACTGAGCCATCATTAATTGGCATTCTGATGTATTGTGCAAACGCACACAGTGTGTGTCCCACTTAGGGTTACCATCTGACCGGATAAATCCGGTCTAGACCGGATTTTGAGAGAGCTGACCGGATTCCGGCCGGATTTCATTACAGACCGGATTTTTTCTTATAAGCACTGTTTTTGCAAAAGAGCCTCTCTTCGGTAAGAAGCAAGAAGCGATGTCTGCCGTCTGCGACGATCACCGAGATTAAGAATCTATTCCAAACAAAAGGAATTTTATTTATACTACCTTATTATGATGTTATAATTTCTATTTCTAAATAAGGAATATAATAGCTTCGATAATAACTTTTTATTTAATTAAGACGAAGCATCGTAGATAGGTAGAGGGGATCGCGATCGACAGCGGAGAATCGATTATCTTTTGTAATGTCGATTACTAGCGTTAGTAAATGTCGCAGTGTCGCAGAACGTTTCTTGTTTCGTACCGCTAAACGCTCTTTTACAAAAACAGTGCTTCGGGTTTTCATTTTTAATTGTTTGCGTGCTTAAATATTCATAAATATTGAATGCAATGGCTTCTTCTAGTAAAAAACGGTGTAAATTTACCGATATCTTGCGACTTGCGAACAAAATATCGTTCAATCGGCACCACTGTCTTGCGAACAAAATATCGTTCATTTGTAGAGGGGCGAAGTGATGAAGAAGTCAAGTGTACTATTTGTGATTCTTACATCTCGATTGCTCACAAAGGAGGCGCTGATATTGGAAAACATTTAAACACCGACAAACATAAGAAACAGAGTAGGTTGTGTACATCGACAAGTAAGTTGGACAGTTTTATCAAGCAACCAGATCATAAAAAATGTAGTACAGCCGCTGAAGCCACTCTTGCTTTTCACGTAGTAAAACATCATCAATCCTACAAAAGCATGGATTGTACTTCGTCTTTGTTAAGGCAATTGTTTAGCGATTCTGAAGTGGCTAGAAATTTAGCATATGCAAGAACCAAAACGGAGGCTATTATAAACAATGTTATCGCGCCATATACTATAGAAATTCTATTAGAAAAATTAAAAGATGTTGTTGTTGGGATTATCGACTGATGCAAGCAACCATAATGCTGATAAAATATTTCCTGTGATTATTCAGTTCTTTGATTGGAACTTTGGCACTGACTGCAAATTATTAGAATTAGCAGCATTACCAAACGAAAATTCGCAGACCATTTCAGAGTACTTACTTGAAACTCTCGCCAAATACAGCTTAAAAGAAAAATGCGTCTCTTTTACCGGAGATAATACTAATTTAAATTTTGGCGGCGTTAACAGAGTTGAAGGAAATAATATATTAACATTATTGAACAATAGTTTAGATCAACCGATAATGGGAGTCGGATGTCCAGCTCATATTCTTCATAACGCAATACAACATGCTACAGATCTGTTGGAAATTGATATAGAATCGTTAGTCATGAAGATATTCAATCACTTCTCTGTATACACTGCGAGGACTGAAAAATTAAAGAAGTTTTGCGATTACATAGAAATAAATTATGAAAAATTGCTATATCATAGTAAAACAAGGTGGCTTAGTCTTTTTCCTGCAATAGAAAGGATCCTGAAACTATACGAAGCACTAAAGGAGTATTTTTTGACAACAGATAAAATACCAGTGATGATCATGACTTTGTTTACATTTTGTGTGTTCAAGGTGGAAGTTGCGACTTTTGTTTACGTGAGGTTTGCGGTTTTTCTGAAGTTATTTCGTATTTATTATGCGTGTTATTGATAGCAGCGAGCATGTTTGTTTTAATTACTATATTATTAGTTACAAAACCGATAAACAATATTTGACAGAATTTTTTGGTTAAAATAATTGTACAAAAAAACGTATTTTTAAACAGCTTTAGTTGCAATATATAAAATCAATAATAAAAATATTATAAGTATTTTCATAAGAGGAAAGTAGGAAAAAGTGTGGTATAATTATTTTTTTAGTATTACATTGTATTAATTATTTATGAGTGTTTATACAACAGTGCTTTTTTTTAAAAAACCGCTGGTCATAGGGAATGGTTTATGCACAAACGCCACGGTACTCAAAGTGTTAAAGTGAATCGCAAGTGTTGTGCATTGTGTTTTAATAATTAAAGGACAATAGAGTGAATAATTAAATAAAGTGAATTATAAAGAGAATGTAAAGAAAAGGAAAGTATAGTGTTTGTTTTGAGAATTTATAAGAAACTTAATAATTAATGATCACAATTCCATAGTAACTTGTAATAGACACTTCTTAACTTATGTTTATATTATCACAGTATATAAACACAAACACTATTAATATTATTTCATGTTTAACAATTGTATTTCGTTATTATAGTCAAAGTTTCACTAAATAACTTAGTCAAACTAGGTTAACAACAACAACGGATACAGTCCGAATTACGAACTGTTCGTCACTTTAGATTTTAAGTTATTGTTTTATCATATATATAATTGATTATTGTAATATTTTTCTTCAAAAAAGACCTTTTTTGTTAATTGTTGTAGTCAAAAGAACTCATAAGGGTTATTTTTCCAAAATGTAACATAGCCTACATCTCTGAGATGACGATAACTCATGCTACCAACTATTGAGCTATCAATGTAACAAGCTTGGTTAACTAATTTGTATTACGAGAAATATTATTTCATTTTAATATCAAAGAAAAAGAATTAAATCCAAAATAAGAAAATAAAGAAATATGGAAGAAAAATACTAGTGTACGAGTCATCATTTTTATAATTAACGATATTTTCGCACTACACAATTATTAGAGGTTACTTCAACTCAAGAAGATTAAGTTGGCAGTATGTATTTTGGAACAAACCATGTTATTTAAATAATCCATCCAGGTCAGTGAACTCTAATAAAGGAAAGAGAAATTAAAATAAGAAATTAATAAAACAATTAACCCAAACCAATAATATCTCCATTAATAATAAATATTATTTGTAAATATTTGATATTACAAATTGGCGCCCATTTATGGAACTATTCTAGTGAAGAAATATCAGTTAAATAACCCACTGTAGTAAGGTTATATTACATCCAGCTACAGGTAACAACATCTTTCAATAATTCAAGAGACTTGTAAAAACAAATAACCACACAATTAAGAAAATAATAATATAAGAGAGTGAGAGTTTACAGATTTGGCACCAACAACGAGGGGCTTTAAATAAACAAAAATTAAGTGTGAAGATGAGCATGTGGTTACATATTTGGCGCACCAACTAGTGAGGCTAGAAGTATTATATATTATAGTATTTCAGTGTATTTTTTAATAATTGTACTCTAGCGGCGGCTACAACAAGCAACGAAAATGCCAGAAAAAATAGACTATGCAAGCTTACGGGAGAGGATGAGAGTTATGTTCGAACAATACAGTAAGAGTATGAATGATTATTGTAAACAGATGATGGAAGACAACCATAAAAATATGGAAGAAATAAGAGAAATTAATCGTAAAAACACAGAAACCCTAAGTAAGAACATGGAAAGATTAATAGATGATAATCATCGACAGTTGATGGAAGAATTAAAGAATGATAGGAACCAGTCGATAGAACCATTAAGTCAGAAAATAGAAGATAATGGTAAGGAAATAGAAAATAAAGGAGACAAAAGTGCATTGTTATCTGAGAATAAAAATAACAGAAACGAAGAGAATATTAAGCACCTGGAAAAGAAGACGAAGAAAATAAGAAAAATACGTCAGCAAGAACTAATAAATACATGGGAAGAATTGGAGATGATTAAGGATGGGCTAATAAATGTACTTAATCTCCCAATTACCAACCAGAGAGAAATAATTAATTTCAAAGATTATAGGAGGAGCTCAAAGGAAATTTTAGAAGGGACTCACAATAAAACTGTGTAAAAACGTAAAAAAAAACTAGTTAAATTGAATACACCAGAAAGAGAAATGCATAATAAAATGTCAGTGATATCATCAATAATTGATAAACCATTGACATATTTGTTTAATAAACTAGAAAATAAAGTGATTGAGGTAGGCCTTGATACAAGTGAGAATTTTGCCAATGAAATCATGATGTAATGAAATTACATGAGAATGTAATGAAAACAAGATGTCATTGTGTTAACAGTAAAATGCTTAATATTTTACCTATTAAACCATACAAATTTTATAAATTAAAATTTACAGAGCAATCAGTGATCAAAAAATTAATGTTTCTTGATCTATACTATTAGAATCTTTTTTCTTATATTTTGATGTTTAAAGTCTGATTGTGTATAGTGAGGGCACCTTTTTCATTCATTCCTGTATTTGTAGTGGCTGTTAAGTTGTTTAATGAAATATAAATTGATAGAACATTTATCATATTATTAAATTATAAACTAACATCAACTTTCAAGTTTAATAAACATGAATTAAAAAATTTATCATATAGTTGATTATAATGTATATTTGGTTTAGTTTAATTCTGTTGCTATTTCATTTGTTTATTATTTTCATCATTTGCACTTCTTACTTCTTGACCCTCTCCTTTATATACGTTCCGTATTTATATCCCACACACACATATAATATATATTATATTTCTTTGGAAACTACATTTTTAGACTTTTTATTATATTTTAAGTATCTAGAAATTCATTATAGATATAATTATGCTGTGCGAACACAATCAGTTTCAAGTTTTCAATTCCTATCTATTCTTGTCAAATTCTTTCAAGTCTGTGACCCAATGATTCCTTTCTTTCAGATTTCCATTAGCCTTCCTCTTTTACCACAAGCTAGAGGATTCTCTTTAAGTTTTTCTTGATTCTTAAATGTCTTCTACTTTTATTTTATGAGTCTGCTAAATCAGTTTAAGGTTCCCATCTATATTTTATCAGATATCATCAGTTGAATATTTTATGATATCCTCATTATGAAATTGTGAAGTTAACTACTCAATAATAGCAAATTTACATGGCTAGCTTTTCCTAAAAGAGCACTGAACAAGCTGCACCCTATTCTGTTGTTCTTATTCTTATCTTTGTTTATTTTTTGTTTTGTATAAACCTGATAAAATATTGAAATCTTAAATGTATGTAAGTAAATATACATACTACAGACGTATCAAAATGTGTGTTGGTATTGATTAAAGACTCATTTTTTCAAGTTTCTCTTTGTCTTTTTCATAAATAAATAAGTGTGAAGCTTATCAGAAATATGTCATGTGTGTGTGTGTGTGTGTGTGTGTGTGTGTGTGTGTTACTCATTATAAAAACACACAAACGTGTGCGCGTTTAAACAACAATGCAATCTTTCAGTTATAGAAGCATTATGTTAACTGAGTAATTTTCTTCGCGCGCGCGTGTGTGTGTGTGATTTTTTAAACTGGTGTACTTGTATAATTTCATTTTTAATACTAGTGTCTGAGTTATCATAAGGATACCAAAGTACAATGTTAAATGCTACTCAATATACGTAATCACTAGTAATAAGAACATAAAATAATAATTAAAATTTGAATTAAATCAATTATACTAGGTTACAAAGATTAATAGTGTTGTTTAATAGAAGCGATTAAGAAAGAAATCTTATTAGTTCTAAATAATTTTAAAGTTGGAAGCAAATAACAACCACCCATTATGGTATCAGTAAAGGTTTTTTTGTGAATGTAGCATTAAAGGTCTGTAGGTCATTCTTGACTGGAATACAATTTAGATATTATTTGAATTAGTGAGAAAACTATTTTTATTTTGTCACCGATATGCATATGTATTTTTTTATTAACCCTTGCAAAAAAAAAAAAACAATTCACTGTGTTTATTAGTGTAAGCATTCAGAACTTATATTTTTTAATATCTTAATCTTTACTAATAAATATTAAGTTTTTTCTCACTTCAATAAATTTCCCATAAATGCTAAGTTGTACTTGTAGTAAAATATTTGGTAGGTTAATTTTATTAGCTGTTTTCATAATTCCAACTTTGTTTTAACTTGTGGCAGAACTGCTAATTGTTTCTTGCTAATAGTGGACAAGACCTTTTGGTGTCTCCATTATTGTCAACTCGTAAACAGTGATCAGCACGAAGCAACTGAGAATTCTCCATCAAGTTAATGACAGAGTTTGGGAGAATTTGTGTATACAAATTAAAACAATATGTTGTATACTTAAACCATTTATGCTTTATTTAAACCATTTATGCTTTATTTAAACCATCATTGTGCAGACACTTTATGTCCACTTTTCAGCTTATAACGTTTTCACCAATCATCACTGTATGTCATCATCACTAATGCCCACCTTTCCACATCTGTACATTGTTGCTTATTCCAAACACCATTATAGTTTCAGTCAATCCATATTACCTTTCCGTTAAGGGCATATTACACATTATCAGTATCCTGCGTGAAGGCTAACATTGGATTGATTGCAAGCTCTTCCATTTCATTTTCTGCTTGTCTTTTCTTGTTACTCACTCCATCTTGTTATTAATACCTTATTCAGCCAAAATTATTTTACTGTCTACATGAAATCACCTGGCCAAACAGTCCAAAACCATGTAATAGTACTGTTACTGTTACGACGATTGTATGGATTGTCATTTTTAAACAGTGGATAAATAACTAAACACCAGAGACAATTTCAGCATCACTTTCAGTAAATGACTCATGTACAATAATTTTTCAAGTTTATGTTTGTCCAAACCCCCCCCTCTCTCTCTCTCTCTCTCTCTCTCTCTCTCTCTCTCTCTCTCTCTCTCTCTCCCCAAATCTAAGTGTCTGTTATGAGTTTTACTGTATATGTAATTTTATTGTATCATGTTCTTCTTGTGGAAGACAAAATAAGCCAAGAGAATGTGCCATTGTTAACAAAAAATTGTGTAAAATATACTTGATTACATGTATAAGTTAGCAGTGTTTGCTGACAGGAAGCTGAGATCATCATTACTAGGGAGGTTTGAGTTTTGCTGATTTAATGAGTATAAAATGATAAGTTAAAACTGTGAACATTTGCTTTATGCAGACCAAAGCAAAATATAAATTAGTAATTGAAGGATTAGTGAAATCACTTATTGGGAAATACTAATGGATTTGTTGTATGGATAATTGAGAGTTTGCTGTAACTCCTTCTATTCTGTTGTGAACTGTCTTGCAGTCTTAACTGTAAAAAAAGAAATCAAATTGTCTCTACCATAATTGCGTGAACCCAGAACCAAGTGCCTAATTTGTACTTCATTCCTTGACAAAACATTTTCGTAGGACACAAAAACTTTGCAGTGTAAAGGTCTGGACAACCAAGTGAGAATAGACTTTATCCAGACCTTGAGAAATATCAGTACATTAGCATACATTGATTAATTCTCCTCCCGATTAGGATTTCCTTGTGAAAGATATAACTTATCTGTGCAAAATGTACTTAAACCAAGTGTGTATAGATCCTTTTTTTATGGTATGCCTCATAACAGATTCTACTTATTTATGTAGCCTTGTTGCAGTGTTCTTCCTTTTACCTTGTAATGAAATTAATTAATCACCAATTACACATTTAATAATATAACATTATAAGTTTTAGTTAATAGTACTTATGCAAACACATATCTATTGTATTTATTTAACAGTTAATGTTCAATAAGTACAGAATAAAATATTTCAAAGTACAAGAAGAAGAACATGTTAATATTGTTTAAGTGATGGGAAAATTGGTAACAAAGCGAGACTCTTCATTTGAAAACATTTAATAAAAACGACTCTTGAATATGTATTTCTTTTATTCTTTATGTGTTTATTAAAGCACTGATTAACAACTTCCCCACATAATTTACATCTTTCAGTGACTTCATTGTGTTGTAAACTGTATGTGAACTTTAAGTTACATTTCAGCTGTTACTAAGCGTGAACATTTTTCTTGTGACTAAAGAAGTGTTTTCATGAATTAATCCAGTATATTATATCCACCATTACCAACATAATAACTCGGAAATTTTAAGGAATGCCAGTAGTTCGCATACATTGATTATACATTATACATTGATTACAACAGATGTTGCAGAACATTTAAGTATGTTACTGTATATTTATTGTTTATAAACACTTACTAGTTTTTATTTATACATGATGTGTATATGACTAGTGGTGATTGTACATTTAAATTTATTTATAGAGATTCTAACAAGTTGTGGTTCATATCAAAAGTCAAAATGTTCAGTGTACTAACATAAAGTCTCAGAAATTTACAGGCAATTTTTTGTTTGTTTGTTTAAATATGTATGCAAATACATAATTTCAGTAACTGGGAAGGAGATTCATTTTTATGTAACAAAGAGATAGGTATATGTATTTGTCTATTATTAGAAAAGAAATTGAATGAAGAAGTACTAGTTCGTACATTTAGTATGTAAATGGTTTTCGTGTTTAGTGTAGGTTGACAAAATTAGTTTACAAGTTATGTTAGCAATTACATGGTCATTAAATACATGTAATGGAAGTGGGGGCTAACTTTGTAACTGTGGAACTGTTTAAACAGAAACCTGTGTTTTGTCAGTTTGCGTATATTTTTTAATTTACTTTTTAATGCCAAAGGTTTAAAATTATGCAAATATTATATACATGTAATTTCTGCGTATGGGAAATATGAAATTACTATGTGAGTTTTTTAGTAGGGAAATATTTTAATTTTATAAAATTAACTTTGTTAACAGTTTTTGTGTGCTAATTTATGGTTAAGATAATTATCAAAGTTAATCTCATTGATTTAAAAGATTGGTGAATACAATTGAACTTTTACATCTTTTTGTATTTAAAGAAGCAGTGTGTTTTAATAATAATTAAAGGGACACTTAATAAATGTTTGTATTGTCTTTTAAAACAAAAATAATTTTTTGTAGAATAAAATTGTGGAGTTGTAAACTTTATTTAACATTAATGACCAGGTAGTGACAGAGAATAAAATGTGTACAGGGATATATTGTTTTAATAATAACCAGAGTGTTGTTTACAAATTATAATTATTTGGAGGAATTCTACTTTACTATGATGGGCTACAGACAAACTGTTTAGGTGGCATTCATAATTATTGTAATTGCCTAATTATAATTTATATTACCGTGTTTCTTGTTTCTGTCTGGCCTTCTTTTTCTAATCTCAAAGAAGCTATATGAGAGCATATATATTTATTTTATTCCGTTGTTTTTATTTGACCATATAATCTGTGTGCTTATAAGTATGGTTTGTCCAAGAAAACAGTAATGATTTTGTGGCTGATTATCAGTAGTAAACATACTGTAAACTGTATCAGTTTAGGAACACACAGGAACTTAATACTTTATGTTTGGTTCACTGTTGTTGAACAATTCAAGCATTTCATTAATTACATTGTTACAATCTTCAATTTTAAATATAGAATTGCACTGGATTAATTTTCTTGTAGTTATACAGTTGTTTTGTGTATCTTCATTGTGACATATATTAAGGTAAATCACAGAGTTTTCAAAGGTATCTGATCAAGCTGAGGAGATGCAGTATTGGAGAAACTAAAATTTGTGTTTGTAAAAAGCAAACCAGCTTTTTATATATTCTATCATGAGGTCTCCTGTTTTCCTCTGTAACACGAAACATAAGAGAAAGGGAAAAGTCATACTAGGATTTCATTATGTGTGTAGAATAATGGAACGTTCCATGTATTAAAACTTTGTGTATTGAAATGTGAAAATAAACCTACTTGCAGTGTATTTATTTAAAGATATTACATATTGAAGTGTGTGTGTGTGTGTGTGTGTGTGTGTGTGTGTGTGTGTGTGTGTGTGTGTGTGTGTGTGTGTGAGTGAGAGAGAGAGAGAGAGAGAGAGAGAGAGAGAGAGAGAGAGAGAGAGAGAGAGAGAGAGAGAGAGAGAGAGAGAGAGAGAGAGATTTGGAACAGTTTCTTTTTTAAGTAATATGTACGTACGTTTAATTAATATGTATGTATTAAACTTGGCTGTATTAGTTATTGTAAATTAAACACACTCACACAAAAAAGGGAATAGTGTCATTTGCTTTTAAACATATCTGGAATTATTTAAGGGATAGTAAGATCATTTACAGAATCTGATTCTTGATACTTATGAAATAAAGTGCTATGACAAATTTCAAATATATGGCTAAAAATTATACAGGATGGTTCTTTGGTTAAGGCAATTAAATAAAAAAACACTCAAATAAGAAAAGAAATAGCTCTTCTGTGATCAGCGTATTATGAAGTCCAAGAAACATAAAAAAAAAAACACACACATTTAACAGGGAAATACGCCAGCTAAAGTAAAGAACTGACAAAAAAATAATCATTCACAGTTTAGCCTCTTAGAGGTAAATCAAACAAAAGAATTCAGAAATGACAGAAGTCTCCTATGTGTATTATAGGAGGTCTCCAATAGGGTGTGTAGTAGCCAGGTTCTATATGAATTGGTAATGTGACCAAAAATAAAAAAAGAAAGAAAATCAGCTCTCCAAAACAAGTATTAACATGGACTACATTAACTAGAAACAAAAAGCTAATCAGGATATGGAGGAGAGAGGGAGTTGAGAAAGAAATATACGAGAGACAGTTGGATGATATGTGGATGAGTGAAAACCAGTGTAGACTAGGAATTAAAAAAAAAATCAGACACATGTACATATACACAAGAATATAAATAAATGAATATAAAAGGAAACCATTCCTGAAAAAATTTGATTAATACAAAGTGGTGTACCACTTTGTTTTTTGCATATGCAAAAACAGTCATATTTGTTTTTTGCACCAGACACATATTATGATGAAGGTTTTATTTTTGTTGTTCTGTCTCCCCCCCTCTCTCAGTTAAATTTGTAAATTTAATGAAATGAAAATTTTTATGAGTAAAAGTTATATTGGATCAATCTCACATCTTACTAGTATGCCTTTGTAAACAAAATATATTTTTACAGCTGTCCTTTCCTGGCAATACGAATTACGCCAGCTATTCCTGTGATTGGTGGTTTGCTCTTTGTGTTTGTGATGTCAGCACTTCTTCGTACAAGTTTCAGTGATCCAGGAGTTATTCCCAGAGCAACACCAGATGAGGCAGCATACATAGAAAAACAAATAGGTTAGTTTATATGAATTGACGAAGTTTAATTAACAATTTATATATATTTATGGAATAAATATATTTTTTGTAAATAGATCAGATGTTTTTTAAGGACACGTGACTTTCCATCAAATCAGTTACAACAAACACCAACCAAAATCTAGACAGATTTTCAAAATAGATAAATTAGCTTGTATATTCATTAACATGCAATGTTATTTTCTTATTAAAAAATATAGTGCTTATTTAAAGTATATAAATGCTTCAGATTCCACACTTTTGTAAATGTAATCAGAGTTGAAGGGAAAACGATAGGTTAGGCCACTGAAATTGCCACCATTTATGTAGGACATTAATTACTACTTCTCTGTTGATTTGCGTAATAGTGTTTTCATATGTGTATGAATTGTTAACTAATTAGAAACCCTATGTTAATGGAGAGTAAACAAGGTAAATAGAAATTTGCATGACTGTTGGCAGGCAGATTGTACAAACATTTGTAGCTTCAGTGAGCAGTTAACAACCAATTTCTGTTGTCTAAGTGTAGCATCTTCTTCATCGTCTTCTTCTTCTCCTTAAACTTCTTTACTCAGACCTTTTCCTGTTCCACATGTCTTCCTTTATATAGACCACTCCTCTTCTGTATGGTAGTTCTCGCCTTTTACACCAGCCTTGTATTTTTCATTTTCAAAATACGTTCATTTTGTAATCTTCCAACAGTCCAATTACTTATATCCATTACATTGAACATTTATATTATTGTTTCACAACCTATCATAACATCTTTCCTAATAATGTCCGTAACATATCAATTTCTAAAGTTTGTAATTTTTTTAGTTACTGTTATATCTGGGTTGATCCCTGTTGGATATAATAATATTAGTCATACTGTGTTTTTGTAAACCCTAGTGTTAATCTTCTTGAATAACGCATTTGTTGTTCCATATAACAACAGAAAGTTTATTCACACAGCCAACAAATCTTTTTTGCTCTTTGCCAATTAGTGTTATATTTCTATATGTGTCGTATCATTATTTGTAATTCCTGTTCCTAAGTTTAATTCCATATTAATTTGTCATTATCACAAGTGACAAAATTTGGTTCATGAGCAATTGTAATTAATCTTGTTATCATATGTATAACACCATGTTAGAACAATATCATACACGTGGCATACAATATTAAACATACTTCTACCCATCCTATGTCCATTCATATATTTCCTGTCTTAGTAAATTTGTCTGTAATTACATTAAAGAGCATGGGACTTGGTGAATCATTCCAATCATTTTTGTTGTGATATTGTATCCAACAAGTCTTCATTTATGTTTACCCTTATTTTAATGTTTGTATTCATTAATTTTGTAGCTTGGTGATATTGGTTGGGGCTTCTTGTTGTTTAAAATCAGTAACATTCCTGATACTCAAAGTGTACAAAATCCATTTTTGGAGATCTATAAAACATGTGCATATAAGGTGTTTTTTTGTGGGGGGGGGGATGAATTACCTTTTCATTTATTTTTTGGATTATAAATAAGGAGTTATTACAGGACTGCCAATTTTTGAACGTATGCTGTTCTTCCAACCAAATATAATGTAGTAACTTGAGCTGCATAAACTTTGTTATTATCATTAGTGTCGTATTCAATAAGTTAAATGGTATTCAAAACCGGTATCATGTTTGTCTTCTAATAAAATGGCACTCTAGATGTTTTTATTATTTTGTTGAAATTTCTTCTTCCAGTGCTGCCCTCTTGCATATATTTTCTGTTTTCCTCTGCTGCATTCATATTTTTCAGGTTTTGAATTATTGCTTCCTGTAGGGTCACTACAGTGTCATTTTCATGTTAAACCAATATTATGGTTATTTCTGTAACATTATTTTTCTTTTTTTTTTGAAGAGGTGGGAAAATATACACCATTCTATTAGTCATATACTCAGTGTATAATATTTTCCATTAGTAATACTTTGTTTGATTTCGTACTATATTCCATGTATGTTTGTACATGCTGAGCAGATGGTAGTGTTCAAGCATCTTTGTGAAATTTTCCCAGTGACACTGCTTTGTCATCTGTATCATAGTCTGTAAATCATTCCTAACATGTTTTTAATGGTCATCAGATTATTAACTGTTCTCTTGGTAGGGCATTTGGTCCTGTTTGTAATTAATTCCTTCCTGTTGTCCTAATATCTCCATTATAGCAGTCATGATGTATGTACAGTGTACGTCCAATGTATTTGTAAAAAAAAAATAATAATTGCAGCATTTTTTGTTTCTATCAATTGAGTACAGTTCACTCAAATAATCTGTAACAACTTCGCTTTTTGTAGTTAAATGTGGCTTGACAGTTTTCAGGTCTCACCCTCTAGTGGGAATGTAGGTTAACTACACTTACATGACTGAATACATATTAAAGTGGATTAATCATGTTGATTTACACAATATTTCAATAACTTGGTATTAATGAGACAAGAACTGTTTCACAGAGATATAAAATTCTTGTTTTTTCGATATTGACATTAACATACCAGATTGGTTTGGCAGATCTGATGCAAGCATTCAGTCCCCATGAATTCTAATAACGGTATGAATAAATAACTTGGATTATTATTTGACAAGGAATTACTATACAATACTTGAGCTGTGCCTGTTGAAGAATAGCATTTATATCACTGATGTGTACAGAAATTCATTATTTTGTTCCAAATACATGCATGTTTATATTTCTGTGTTTCTTTCTATATAATATGTTACAGGAGGTTAGCAATAATCTAATACTAGATACAGGTAGTTGTGAACAATTTTTATAAAGCATTTGAAATTATACATAGTAGATCCAGTCTGGTGTTACAGAACTTATTATATCCAGAGCCCAAGGAATGGTAGATACCCACTTTTATTACTCTGCAAAGCTCTTCTTTTTTTCTGATCTTTTTTAGTGAACCTTTTTGCTACTTATAGATAACTGTCACACTTCAGTGTAATGTACTTATAATGGTTCGGTCAGGAATTGGCCCCCTCTATCATGACCCTTCGCCTTGATAGTAAATTCCATTCTTATATTCCTAGTATTTCTCTTGTATCCATAACAGTAACATCTTCCCACTTTTTCTTGGATAGCCTTTTGGTCTTTTGCCTTCCATGTCCTCAGTTTTAGGTATATTTGTACTGTTGGCTTATTGAAAAGTCAATATACCTCTCATAACTTTAATATCAATAAACTTAATATTTTAAGGGTAACATAATTTTAACCCATTTAAGGTGTTTAAATACACCATAAAAAAAAGATTATTGATTAAAGTTTATGATATAATATGTGTTAACAAGTAATTTTAATTGTGAAAACTGAAATTTGTATATGTGAGAGAGGGGAAATATAATGTTAAGTATTAATAATAAGTATTTATAAATTATTTTCCGTTTTTTTATTTGTTTACTTTTTTTACTTTCAGAAGTACCAAATAGTGCCAATTCACCAACGTTTAGGCCTCCTCCTCGTACAAAAGAAATTCTTGTCAGAGGGCAAACTGTAAAGTTAAAATACTGCTTCACATGTAAAATTTTTCGTCCTCCAAGAGCTTCTCATTGTAGTTTATGTGATAATTGTGTTGGTAAGTTATTGTAGATGTTAATATTTTTGTTATATTATAGTTTAACTCCTTGCTGAAGTAGTTTTGAAGGGAAGGGATTGTTTATTTATATTTGTTATGAAATTTTTTTGTAAAATATTAACAGAGTTTGGTCTCTTCATAACTGTTCATGTTTTTAGATAAATGGCATAACTTTCAGAATTTTAGAATCTTAACAGTACCATCTAACATGAAAGTATAAAATAAAAAATATCTAAAAACAACTATTATTTGTTTTTCAAAAATACAGACCCCCTCCATGTGTAAGCCCACCTTGTAATCTCCCCTGAATTGTGTGGATGGACAGATTCACATAGTAATCTTGAAGTCTTTGTAGCAAGAATGTAGTGCACATGTTTGCTGGTTATACTTTTATGATGCTTCTTATATTCTTTTCTTTACATGGCACCTGTCTAGAGCTGATAAAAGATAGTTGACTTGCAACAACAACAGGGTGTAGTTTACATCTGTTTTGTGTTCACACATAATGTACTGTCTTGTTTGTTAAAGATTGTCTTGTTTACAAGCTTTGTGTAATAGTAAATTGATCACAGGATGAATTTAAAGTAATAAATGTTAAGATAAATTATTTTTCTGAGTATGATCAACTATTTTGTACAACAAAAACAACAAAATTATTTTGAGTATAACAATATTGTATACGTAATTCTGTTTTGCTGTATACATTTCACTTTCATTAAGTCTCCGTGATTGAACAAATAATTAACAAAAGTTTAATGAAGAAAGGTTGTGTTAGTGGTTAAAATCACAAGCAGAATTATCACTGTTGCACACCACTATATAAAAATTATTCCGATTAGCGCTTTCAAGCTTCACAACTCATCGTCAGATCTGAAATGAACAACAAACCCTTCACCCCCACTCCACCCCACCCTGCTCACACACAACAAGCTATAATTCAAATGTCCCTTCCCCACCCTCTGAGCCCTGTCCCTCTATCTGGACAGTTACGTATTTTTCTAGCAAATTCCTTGTGTTTCAGTGGTGTGTGTGTGTGTGTGTGTGTGTGTGTGTGTGTGTGTGTGTGTGTGTGTGTGTGTGTGTGTGTGCATTCCTTTTAAACCTAACCGTCTTTCTCATCCACACATGTGGGCCAGTCACACACCCTTATTTTAAAAACATCCAATTAGTCCTATGCAATTTAATTCTTAATCTTATCTATCTGTCCTCTATCATTTACTTCTTAATTATGTTATAAAATATTTCTTCATTATCAAATTTAATTTTAGTATTAATTAAATTGTATAACCCTTTTTCTCTTTCTTTCAATATTTCTAGCTCCTCCCTAACCTTCCTTTGAAGACTACGAAATTGTAAAAGTAGTAAATAACACAGTTGAAAGGAAGCTTAGGGAGGAGCTAGAAATATTGAAAGAAAGAGAAAAAGGGTTAGAGAATTTAATTAATACTAAAATTAAATTTGATAATGAACAAATATTTTATAACATAATTAAGAAGTAAATGATAGAGGACAGATAGATAAGATTAAGAATTAAATTGCATAGGACTAATTGGATGTTTTTAAAATAAGGGTGTGTGACTGGCCCACATGTGTGGATGAGAAAGACGGTTAGGTTTAAAAGGAATGCGCGCGCGCGCGCGCGCGCACACACACACACACACACACAAGGAATTTGCTAGAAAAATATGTAACTGTCCAGACGGAGGGACAGGGCTCAGAGGGTGGGGAAGGGACATTTGAATTAAAGCTTGTTGTGTGTGAGCATGGTGGGGTGGGGTGGAGGTGAAGGGTTTTTTTCAGGTTATTTGTTCATTTCCGATCTGACGATGAGCTGTGAAGCTTGAAAGCGCTAATCAGAATAATTTTTATATAGTAGTGTGCAACAGTGATAATTCTGCTTGAAATAATTAACAAGTACATTATTGTTTACATTTACCATATTTAAGTAAAAAATTAATTTTTGTTCCAAATATATTTGAGTTATAACTTACTGTATAGTAGTTAATTAAAATGCTTGTGTATTATTAATTCTGTGCGCAAATTACATTTGGTATTAATGTAATTTTGATTTCCTTGTTTAATAATTTGTGTGCATTTACACATTCCATTCCAATGGGAAATACGATGTTTTGTTGTCTTTGTGTAATAACATATGTTATCAGGAGAAGTGAAGATGCAACTTATTAACATTTAGTTTTAAAGAAAACTAACTTGAATCTAACTGTTTACATATTGGTGGTAAGAATACACAGTAACGTGATAATATGTATACTAGAAATTTGGTCATTAATTTTATAATTTTCTTTGTACAATTTTCTTTTTAATGTGTGCTCAACACTGTATACTGTGTATATAAAGTTGTGTGTGTGTGTGTGTGTGTGTGTGTGTGTGTGTGTGTGTGTGTGTGTGTGTGTGTGTGTGTGTGGTTATGCTTGCATGCATATTCTATTTAAACCAATCCTTAAGTTTAATATTCTGACAATGCTAATTCTTTTTTTTTCAGTTTACAGTTGTAAGTTATTTCATGGACATTATGTTTTTTGTAGCGCTGTTTTCCCCGTCAAGCTCAATCTCACATGCTTGTTGAGTGTTTAAAAAGTGAGAAAGTAATGACCCACTTTCTCAAGTACCTGTTGTATTTATATGTACACTGAAGTTGTGTCCTAATGGAATTACTCAGCTATATTTAACATACACATATTGATTTAAATGGTCTACTTGAAATGATATGATAGAGGCTCTGTGTATATGGAAACATCAATAAAAATGCCCAAAAAGATTTTTTCTATAGTATTTCAATACAAAATAATATTTTTCTAGACTTTGTTAAACAAGTTAAATTTAGTGTAACATTTACCTCTAATAGTAAGATTACATAAAACAAAGAAATTATTCATCTCATTCTGTGTTTAAGATAATATGTTTGCCCAAATTTTTTTTTAGTGTACCGAAATACTGTAGTGTACAGCGTGTAACGTATATTGTTACTGGGTGTTTTAAAATTTTTAGTTAGTGTTATTCTGTAAGTCGTATCTTCGTATAGTATATGTGTGAGTGTTGAGCGTTTGTTAACTCGCTCGTTGGGTTCGTGGTATGGTATGGGTGTGTGATTGATGTTATTAATAAAGTCAATAAATTCTGTCACTGTTATTTGCGTGTAGCAAGTCGAATTGTGCCTTCCCTTACCATTTACGTGTAAACCGTATCCCTCACCGTTTGGTTTGAATATTGCCGCCTCGCCACCTGATTGGCGCACGCCTTTCTGCAGTGTCGACTTGGCTAACGTCTTGTTTTGAGGTTTTCACTTCAATAAATTCTTATCTATTATCTTAATTTACTCGAATCAAACATACAGTGTTGCAGAATGAGAATATTCATTAACACTTTGGTAGGTTTCAATTATTTTGTAGTACATTAATTTTATTTTTAGCACCGGCTATTACAGTTGTTCAGTTGGTATGCTCAGTTCCAATGTTTTGTCTTGACGGTTAACGTTAGTTTACAATTAAAATGGTTTTACTCAGGGGTGTTAATAAGTCCTTTTTGCTACAGAAATATTTGACTACGGCTAAAATACACAAATTTATAATAATCCTTAATACTAGGTACACAAAAAATTAATATCTTAACACATTCGAGTAAGTAATTATCAATGAGATTTAGTAAAAATTTTGGTTAGGATTTGTCTATTAGGAATGTTTGTTAACTATTTATTATATTTTAATTTTAATAATTATCAGCTGATTAAAGTTCAAATAGTGATATTACCAATACCTTCAGTTCTAAATCAGAATAGTGATCAGTGAAGTGAAAATTGTTGTTTATTATTTCTGATCAAAAAATTTGGAATTCGTTTAATGGGATTATTGTTTATACTCATCAATTTCCGATGGAGCTTCTGCGATGCCGTCTTCTTCTTCCGGATGGATCCAGTCGTCTTCTATTCTTCGGAATCTCATTAATCTCGTCCAGACGGTTTTTCTCATAGACTTCGGCCTCGTACTCCTTCTGCGATCGTCCGTCTTCTTGAATTGAAGTAGGTCCTTATGATCTTCCTTCGGGATTAGTCGTCATCTATTCTTCCAGGCGTCTTCTTGATTTTCTTGGGTAATTATGGGTTGTGAACAAATTTAATAAATAATATATTATCCAGGATTCCCTGGGTTGCTATCATAATCTTCCTTTCCTTTGATTTTGGTTAAAATTCACTTATTTGTAATTAAATTTTGTGGTGAGAGCTACTCAATCTGCTCTCGGCGTCGGTCAATAATGGACTATCGAAAATCTAACGGTTTTTTGGCAATAAATTTCCGGTTGCTATGGTTACCTAATAAATTATGCTAATTCTCATTGGTCATTAATTTAAGTCATTGTTATGTTTTAACGTCTTATTTTAGTTTAATTTTACAAAATATCTTAAAATGAAAATCTCTATCTTATTTTAATAACTAGGTTTATTACATGAGTACCATTGTTCATAATTTTTCATAAGGGTCATTTTGATATCCCTCATGGTCGCTTTTGAGTAGCTAATTACGTTTTTATTATTTTTCATATTTATATTTTACATATATTTTATTCAAAATAGGCTGTTATTCATACCTTTTGGTATTAGGGATACTCACTTAATTTGTTTAAACATTTGGTATACTCTGCTTCAATATTGGACTATTATTTGTTCTCAAATTTACTAAATTCTTATTTAACAGTTAGGCCTAGAGCCTAGATTTTACTCTACTACTATCTAACATTTCTTAGTAACTTATTACCTTTACATTTGGTATTTTTAACACAATTTTTTAAACAAAACAAGCAATAAACATCGGTGTTCCTAACTCCACCTCTTATTATAGTAATAAACATTTTCTTTACAGGTTCAAGCCTGAAATAACTTCTAACTACCTTTCTGCTCCCTTCTACTATCTGGTTCAATTAATAATTCATTATATTGGTTCTTTTAAAACAGTAACAACATCCTTATTATACTAACATTAATTTATACTTTGCACAATATATACTATTCCTCCATTCCTTCACTAGAAAAAGTGTCTATCGTTCTTGTTTGTCCTTCATTCCAATGTCTTAATTTCTATTTTATCCTATAATCCTTATTACCTATGGCTTACTGTAATTACATTATAATAAGTTCCTCTTACTTACTAATACAAAGTTTATCACTGGTCTTCCTGTTATTCTAACACAGTTTACTAATTAGAATACCTTTGATGTTCACCAACTACACTTTTTCCTTCATAGAAGGTTTTTGACTTATACACTTTCACTTACTATGTGCAACATGCTCTCACTACATGTTACCACTTTATTTTAATATACTCCTTCTTCCACTCACTTAATTATTCACTGGGTTGTTTTTGATGTTGGTATCATTATGGGGTTACTGATTACAATTGTTTTTTTTATTCCCTTCACAAATGATCACTTTTTGGGTAATTAACTGTGGCCTTGATTTGCCTTAGGGTATGTTTACTAATTTTGATTATATTCATCACTATTTATTAGGGTGTGTGGATTATTAATTCCCTAACTTATACTTATAAACACATTCCTTCATCAATAAAATATACATAACATTATTATCCTTCATTAACATTATTAACCTAGGTAAATCTCATCTACAGTCTAATTACATTAGTTCATTTGTTAACATACAGAATAATGGTCATTATTCGGGATTTACAATGTTCATTCTTAATGTCTTGGTTACATTTAGTTCTTAGCTCCTTCTTCATTGTTCCGTGGTTCCTTTTGTATTTATCCGATCTATTGTGTCAGGTCATTGTCAGTTTATCAGTCATTTGTCATTTGGGTTATTGGATTATTGATCTCTGAGTTTATAAGTTTTTGCCTCTTATTCTTGTCTTCAGCTTTTTATTTTTATAGTTAAATATCATTGGATCTTCACCACCTTATGTCATGTTACAAGCGTAATAGATGAATATAAAATTATTTCAGTTATTTGTTCATGGAAACCAGATGAAAGTAAAAGTGCATATCTTTCAAATACATTTACCCCAGGATAAAAAATTACATTACTTTCAGATGTCATGGCTAAAGAAGTTTAAATAATGTTTGCAAGACATCATTAGAGCTGGAGTGGATAATATAAGAACAGTCAGCTTTATCACAAACATTCACTAAGTAGATGTGTTATGTAAGAAGATGTTAAAGAACAGTTTTTTTATAGTACAATGTATTAAGATCAATGCTAACTTCGTTTAGAACTGCATAGTAATAAAGTTCATAAATAAAAGTATATATGCCAAGGTAGAAAATGATTGAGATGAGGAAATGTTTTTTTTTGTTTGTTTTTTGACTCTTCAGAAGTTGTGAGAAAACATATAATTGATCAAAATAAAAAATTCAGTATGAATGTCAACTTTTAGAGAAATATGAAAAATGCCTATCAGCTAGATTCCTTAAAACATATTTATTATTCCACTATCCTCATATAACAGATGCCATGGTTCGTGAAATGATTTTTCTTATTCTGTTGTCAAACTCTTCATGCCAGTATATCCAGTATAACCATAGAACTAATGGAAATCAAATTTTATTTACTAAACATAGACTATTTATTCTTGTGATGTTATTTCTAATGTCTAAATAGTGAAGTGGGTAATTCAAGAATGAAGTTGTTGAAGACAGCCACACCAAAGCCTTTCCTAACAAATTCAGTCTTTTCCATAAGCCTATCGGAGCTCATAAATTGTAAAAAAATGTGTTGCATAATAGTTAAGGAATTAACATGAAAGTGTAATAACAATAAAATATCGATGGAGAAAAGTATTGTACTGGACAACAGTCTTTATTGATAACTTGACTATGGATTAAAAATTTAGAAAAACAGCAAATAAAAGTTTATTACAAATTTAAAATCGAATTTAAATGATATGTCTGTGTGGTTCTGACATAGTAATGAAAGAGACAATGTTTTTTAAAATTAAAAAGAACCAAAAACACAGATCTTAACCTACTGATTATCCCATTCCCAGTACTGTGGTGTGACAGTTTCAAAAGGTGTAAGTTAGTTGTATAAAATAACATACTCTCAAGTTTAAAAGATCAGATACATAGGATACCGGGTACGTAATAAGTTTTGGGAATTTGGAGGAGCTATGTGTGGTCAGAAAATGGAGTAAACATGTTTCTTTCTTCAGCGGCACAATGTGATTTTAAGAAACGAGTACATTGTTATTACAAAGAGCAATTTGAAAATTATTTGTGCATCCCTGAACAGATACATAGGATACATAATCAGTTTTGAGAATTTGGAGGAGCTATGTGTGGTCAGAAAATGGAGTAAAGATGTTCCTCTTCAGCGGCGCAATGTGATTTTAAGAAACGAACACATTGTTATTACAAAGAGCAATTTGAAAATTATTTGTGCATCCCTGATGAAGCACTATGTCTTCCATACATCAATTATAAAGTATGGATTCCTAAGGTTCCTTCAAAAGTATATGATCTATCAATGTCAGAAGGTATAAATGATATACTAGAAAATATGATTCGTTAACAGGTACTTCCGTATATTTGAAAACCAATATAAAAACTATTTTTACTTTGTATTTTATGTGGTCAGAGTAGTCCTTTGATATTAAATACTGTATACAATTGTCTTTAAATACATGGATCATCTTTTAAGCTTATTATTGTTAATGATACAAAGTATAAGACTGTTTTAAAACCAGTATGAACTCCTGAAGCATATGATGTGTTAGAGAGGACATATTATTGTACCGTGTCATTAAATATATAATTAAAATTAAAATTGTAACTAACCTGCACATGGCTCTGATAAGAAGTACTAACTGGATTGTCACTACCAAAACACGCTTCGCTTTGTAGTGATACAAAAAATTATATAATTAGTTTTAAAACACCACGTATTATAACTCTAGCATTGTTTAAACTGTTGTTAGTTAGTCATAACCATTGTTACTAGAGTTGTTTGTAAGCATTGTAGGTAATAAAGAAAGTGTAAAATCATATTGTAGAATATAGCTAATGACCTTATAACCCACCTGATACCTGAAATTGTGTCCTTTTAATTACGCGTCTTTGTTAGAAATAAATTAATACATCCTTTGGAAGTATAAGCATCCATCAGTTCTTGATAGTAGATAATTGTTTCATTAATTTTTTGCATTTAAAGAGTACAGAGATGACAAGGCGGGGAGTAGTAGCTTGCATGAAGTCACCTGGCTTCTCCCTTCCGCTGCCTGGCTATCTTGTTGTTATCTGCTGTTAGCACAACTATCTTGTCATTATTATTATTATTATTATTTTGCTATTGTTGTAAATGTTTAACTAATTTTGAATGTTATATTGTTTTTGTGTTTTTGGCAGAAAGGTTTGACCACCATTGCCCTTGGGTGGGCAATTGTGTAGGTAAAAGGAACTATCGATACTTCTATATGTTTATAGTGTCTCTATCATTCCTTTGTGTCTTTATATTGGCCTGCGCAGTGACTCATCTCATATTATGTAAGTTGTGTCTTGAATTTCATACTTGTTAATATAAGGGAATGGAAACTTAATTTTAACCAATTATAATGCATTGGTAAAATTTACAAAACATGTGTATACATAACTGAAGTTGCCAGAGTGCAAATCATTAAGTTTCTTGCAGTTTTAATTTAATAATAATATAATTATTTCTTTTGGAAGTAGTAAAATTTATATAACCTGACTTTTATTAGTTTCACAAATTAATTCTGTGCATTATCAGAGACTGAATGTCACAATATGGTAAAATGTATATTATTAATGAACAAGTATTTCATGCAACAACATATTTTTTATTATACTATATTATACTGTTTTGACAGTTTTTCTGTACTGTCATCTTCAGATATTAAATATATTTAGTTAACAGTACAGAAAAACTGTTGAAACAGTGTACTATAATGCAAGTATATATGTAGTAAGAAAAACATTTGTCTTCTTCCCATCTCAGGGAATATGCGAATCATCTGTTCCGTTCCCAAAGGATTACATCAACTTCCATTCGATTTGTTCCTTTGTGGCTTTCAAGTAGGATATATGTCCTGTAAGGACATTACCAGCATCCTGTAGAATAAGACCAGTTGTAGGAGTGCTACCTTTGAGCCTCTGATCCTGCTCTGAGTTTCATTCAGCGACCCACCTCCGAGGTTCTTCCGACACTAGTGCCATTGCTAAACCTTCCTCTTCCGTCTCTAGGCCCATCGACCATTAACCCTGGCTGGGCCCTAACCAGGTAGCTTGAAACAAAAACAAAAAGTGAACCATATTTAACACTGTACTGTTAAGGGTTCTTCTTATTTATATTAACATTATTACTGTTAGGAAAAGGAGATGAAAAAGTTATCTAATATCAAACTAATATTATTTTATATGAATAGTAAATAAAGCATTGCCATCTAGTGAAACACCGAAAAAGCAAATATGACCTGATTGTAAAAATATGATTAAACTGGTTTATATAACTTTGCATGGTTTGTCTTGTTAACTCAACTCCTAATAATTATTAATGTAATTTTCAAGTGAAGAAAATTACTGCTTCATAGGTCATATGTAATAATGCTATTGTTATGTGTGTGTGTGTGTGTGTGTGTGTGTGTGTGTCTGCTTTACAAGTGTGTTTTTTATTCTGACAGTAAGTTTTTCTAGATATTGTGTATGTATTGTTTTGTATATGCTTCAGTTTAAACAATTTGTTTTGTCATAATTGTAGAACATTATATAGAAGACTTATGTTTGATTATTAATGCTGCGTAAGTAATAAATGTTGTATAAATTAGCCACAGTTCATGTATGTTACAAACCATCAGCATAAGATTACCTTTTGAAGGATGGAACTTGTTACAGTTAGTTTGTAACAGCTGTTTAAGTTCACTTAATTGTCATGTGATAATATTGTTACAACAGTTGGAAAACAAAATAAGTACAAGACACCAATTAAGTCACTAATTACCAGCTTTAATTTTCACAGTTATCAGTTCGTAATTAACAACACAGTCTCTTATAACAAATCAAATAAAAATTGTTCACATGCAAATAAATGTCACTAATATTAAAACACAATTGTATTACAATATACCGTCCGATTATAAAACACAACACATTACTAATAACCACTTGACCCCGCACAGTAATATCGGACAAGAATAACTCTCGAACCGCAATGTAAATATATCACCACTATACTAAATTGAACGTCGTTGAGTACTGGTATTTATAGCCACCGAAGATCTAGACGATTCCACATACTATGTATTACCTTTAAACTACGACGCAATTGCTTGCGGCCGTGACACAGTGAGAGCGGTCGGGTGAATTCTCGCACCTTCCAGGAAATGCGTCAACAAGCACGTACGCCACACGCTTAGATTCTGGATCTCTCTGGAACGTTCGATAAACACGTAGATTGTTCTGTGATGTCGTAACACTGCCCCCTCCTTAAGTCTGTTCGTCCCGAACTGGCAAACCATCTCTGAAGTAGTACTTAGCCAGGTGATATAGGTGGACGACCTTGAACTTTCGCTGTCCTTCCTGTTGAATCCGATAAACAACATCGTTGATTCTTTTTTTCGCAGTGTAGGGTCCTTCCCAGTTAGACTGAAGTTTAGGTGATCGACCATGACGGTGCTTTGGATTGAACAACCAGACCTGATCTCCTTCTTGGGAACCCACACTATTGCTGCGAATGTCATACCGAGTTTTCATTTTATCACTGGCAATCTTCAGCCGTCCTCTTACCAAGCGATTCATTTCTTGCAGTTGGTTTTCTAATTGCGAGGAATAGTTCTGCGGCTCTTGGGACTGAGTCTCAGGTGATCCGAACACCAATTTTGCTGGAGTCATGCCAGTTGTGTCATGTACTGATGATCTATATGCCATGAGGAATAATGGTATACGTTGGTCCCAGTCTGTTTGGTTCTCGTCAACAACCTTTGAAAGATGCTGCTCAAGTGTCCTGTTGAATCTCTCAACCATCCCGTCTGACTGAGGATGCAGAGGTGTTGTCCTGGTCTTTCGAATTCTGATTCGAAATTTCTCCCTTGATCCATATGGATTTCCATAGGGGCTCCATACCAGCAACAGAAGTTGTGAACTAACTGCTTTGCCACAGTGGTAACCTCCTGATTTGGAATTGCGTAGGCTTCCACCCACTTAGTAAAGTAGTCACTGACAACCATGGTGTACCGGTTTCCATCATCAGTAACTGGGAATGGTCCAGCAATGTCTATGGCAATTCTCTCGAAAGGCAGTCCAACGTTATACTGTCTCATTTTACCCCTGCTTCTGGTTTGTGGGCCCTTGCTTGCAGCACATATTTCACACGTCCGAACCAATTCCTCTACGTCGTGGCTAAGATGAAGCCAATAGAATCGCTTCCGTATTTTGTCAAGCGTTTTGTTAACGCCAAGATGGCCTCCATCATGCATCTCCTTCAAAACAGACTGCACTTTACTTCGGGGAACTATCAACTGCATGACCACGTCTCGTCCATCTGCACTTTCCCAAGCCCTTTTCAGCAATCCATTTTCTAAGGTGAGAGATTCCCATTGTGCCCAGTAGCCCTTCAGCACTTCGGAACCATGGCAGATATCTTGCCAATCCGGGCAGCGACCTTCCTCTTTTGGTGTCAAGATCGGTCCAATGTCTCAGTTGTCTGTTCTTGTCGACAGTCTTGTGTTGTCCAGCCGTCTGCCAGGAAATCTACAGTGATGGGTTGAACATGTTCGCTTGAGTTTTGTTCTTCCTTTCTGTGGCAATGTCGGCAGTCTTCTGGGCACGGTCTTCGTGATAAGCCATCTGCATTCCCATGCAGGCGCTCTCGTCGATGTTGTACCTTGAAGTTGTACTCTTGCAGACGTTCAAGCCACCTTGCCAACTGTCCTTCCGGATTTTTAAATCTCAAGAGCCATGCAAGCACGGCATGGTTGGCACAACAGAAACTGTTGCGCCTGTGTCAACTGTAATCGAGATTGGCCTTTCTTGAACAAACCCGGTAACTACCAAGCTCCCGCTGTTTTTCTTAAGTGTAGAAATTGCGTATTGTCTAGGGGCTTCGTTCCTCCAGTTAGTCAGCACATGCCCCGTTGTACCGACTACTGCTCATTTCCCTGCTGCTGAAATCTAACCCGACAATCCCGTTGTAGATGTCCAGGTTTCCCACATCGATAACACTTCGGTCTTCCATCCTTTCTTACTTTATTCTGTGGCGCCAACTGCCGAGTCTCTGTTCCTTGTTCTTCTTCCTCATTGTCTGTGCCATCGCGATCTTTTAGCGCTCACTTTATGTTGGTTCTCCGTCCAACCAGACGCTGATTTCGCGGCCTCAAATTGCAAAGCATGTACCAGTGCGTCCACACTGTTCTGGTGTCTTGCCATTCGTAACACTTGCTGTAGTTCGTTATCTCGGACACCGGTAGTAAATGTCTGCATCACAAAACCCGTTCGAAAATCTTCTGGCCCTTCAGGATAGGTCAGTCTAATTAGTCTGTCGATACTTGCTTCAAACTCTTGAAGGCTCTCCCCGGAATGCTGTCGCCTTGCTCTCAAATGGGTGCAGTACACATCTCGCAAATGTTTATCATCATACCGTAATTCTAGAGCTTTTATCAACTCGGCATAGATGTTCTGGCTGTCAGGTGGCACTTTCTGTAATAGTTCTGCCGCTGGTCCTTTTAATGCGAGAACGAGTGAGACAGCCTTTTCTTTCTCTGTCCAATTATTTGCGCATGCAGCAGCTTCAAATTGGTGGAGTGCCCAGTGACTGCTTCCATCAAAGGTTGGAGCTTTGACATGAACTGTCCCTACTGCAGGCAAAGTGACTTTCTCTATTAACTTATTTTCTGCGTCTTTTTCTGTCTTTATCATTGGTACAGTCTGTTCACAAAGTTATTTTGGTTGTAACTTCAGGCACTGCTCGACTTCATTTTTAATCTGCTCTTTTATATTTGTAATCGAGTCTTCTATTTTTGTTGACATAGCTTTTGCCACACTCAAGACAGATTTTTCTACTTCAGCTGTTTTATTTGATATGGATTCTTCTACGTCAGATATTCTGGTAATTTGATTGTTAAGCTCACCTCGTAATTCACGTACGTCACCACGTAGGAGACACAATTCTGCTGTAGTATGTTCTTGCATCTGCTTTTGCTCTTGAATTAACACTTTGATGTCACCTGCCTCCTGCTTACGTTCCTCTTTTTGTCTTTCTTCTGTTTCTAGCATTAGTGCTTTATGACGTTCCTCAGCCTCTTCTCTTTCCTGTCTTTGTTCTTCTTTTTGTCGTCTTTTTGCTTCTTCCGCCTCCTGCCTGCGTTTCTCATCATGTCGTTTCTCCGTCTGTAACAGCAGCGCCTGTAAATTTTCCATCATCTGACTGGCATCCATTGTTTACCGATTAATTACGAATTACACTTGTCTTGTATAAAGTGCCCACTGTTTCCACTGTTAACCGTTCTATCCCAGTTCTGACACCACTATAATGACAGTCTACTTGATCGTCGTAGGTACAGTGGAAAACAAAATAAGTACAAGACACCAATTAAGTCACTAATTACCAGCTTTAATTTTCACAGTTATCAGTTCGTAATTAACAACACAGTCTCTTATAACAAATCAAATAAAAATTTTTCACATGCAAATAAATGTCACTAATATTAAAACACAATTGTATTACAATATACCGTCCGATTATAAAACACAACACTTTACTAATAACCACTTGACCCCGCACAGTAATATCGGACAAGAATAACTCTCGAACCGCAATGTATATATATCACCACTATACTAAATTGAACATCGTTGAGTACAGGTATTTATAGCCGCCGAAGATGTAGATGATTCCACATACTACGTATTACCTTTAAACTACGACGCAATTGCTTGCGGCCGTGACACAGTGAGAGTGGCCAGGTGAATTCTCGCACCTTCCAGCAAATGCATCAACAAGCACATACGCCACACGCTTAGATTCTGGATCTCTCTGGAATGTTCAATAAACACGTACTAGATTGTTCTGTAATTTCGTAACAATATTATGTACAAAACATTTAGTATTAAGAGAAGCCTACAGATTGTAGATATTCTAAATTGTACAAATCAGGAATTGCTTTAGTGTATTCATAATTATTTTGACACATTATTATAATTACAGTATATATAAAAACAGAAACATAATAATGTTGTTCTTTCATCATGTAGAGTTGCTTCATTTTATCTAATTTAAAAGTAAAACACAAAATGAACTTTTTCAAGGAAAACATTACTCTGTTTGCCAAGCTGTAAATTAAATATCAGAATTTGGTATATTATTAATTGCCCATCATTTTGATTATAGACTGTCAGAGCATATTTTTTTACATTGAAGTAGATTATACTGCAATAATAGCAAGAACATAATGTGTTGTTCAGTCTGCATAACTCTCTATTCATCCTCTTTTTGTAAATGCTCGTGTTTTTTGTAATTTTCTATATACAAAACTTCTGTTTAAACCAGGTAACATTTAATCACTATAGATAAATGATTAATTTAAATTTAAGTATTTTATGAATTAGATATACACTTCATTTTAATAATAAATGTATCATTTTAGGATGGCAGAATCGACATATGGTACTAATATAATGACACTTTGATCAGGGAGTTTTATGAAATGTACATTTGATTTTTTTTGTTCAAATATTATTATATGTGTAAATATACTGTGTGGGTATTAACACAGATAAACTTTACATTCAGACAACACACCACTTACCAAAATCAGTGCAAATCACACTTCTTAATAGGTGTAATGTGTATTAGTATATATTAAATCTTATAGGTAGGTGTGTAATTGTGTTATTTACTCTGTTAGCAGTTCTTGTCAATTACTGAATGCTGTTTACTCTTTGCATATTACAGTGACAAAGGAAGACAAATTGTTTTTTGAAGCTGTAAAAGAATCGCCAGCAAGTGTCATTGTTGTAGTGGTGTGTTTCTTCTCAGTGTGGAGTGTTTTGGGGCTTGCGGGGTTTCATACATATCTCATTACATCTAATCAGACGACAAACGAGGACGTATGTGAGACTTTTGTCTAAATATTTACTTTCTTAATGTGCAAAGTATTAATCTGTATCCTGGTTTGGAAAGATAAAAGAAACATTTTAAAAATAGTAGCCCTTATATCAGAGCCATGGTTTTTCTATATTTGATTGTGATACTTTTTGTCTTCTTCATGACATTTCAACAGCCTTCTTCTATGATGTTCAGAATTCTCGTGAGGAAGAGATCCTCTTGAGGAAGTCTAGTGACATATTTTTGTGTAGCCCCAGATACAGCAGAGTCACTAGGTGGTTCATGTTCATAACTAATTTCATGCCATTGACAGAAATAAAAATTTAGAGAGGAGTATATCTTATGTTAATAAAAACTTAAGGGAAAGGTTATTAAGATGTCCATTGTAATCCTTTAAGAGGCAGCTGGTGTATCGAGTGAGAACAAGATTCCTCTTTGACATAAGAAAGGACCAATTTATGATAATGCAGTTCACATGAGTGGTAAGTACACTGACATACAAGCAGGATGAAGTACAGAAAACCTACTTACAAAATTTATACTTACATCATGAAATCAGTTGGTGCAGTAACTGCCAAATTAACACAGAAGCTTCTGAGTTTTGTGGTTTTAGCCCATGTATTTACAGTTTTTTGCACATCATGTAACAGATGGGACATACGTTTATGTGCATTAGCTGGACGAAGGGAAAGGGAGATTATACTAATACTAAATACTAGTACTGATACTAAATATTTGTTTGAATCATGATTTTTAATCATGCAGATGTGGATGCTGTAAAGGCTTTGAAAGAAAACTGTACATATATCAAATCATTATTGAATGCGGTGAACTGACAGTTACTGATACCAAGTTAATAGCTTGGCAGCTGGAAAAAGTATGGAATGGCTTGATGTAGTCTTTGTCATTTGTTTATCGAACAGTATGTTGCAAAGAATTAATAAAGTTAAGTGAAGTATTCCAAAAACCTTGTTTGACTCTTTTGTCAGTCACAGTAAAAATTATAGATTTTGTGAACAAAGGGAGTGACTGTTTTGAAAGATATGTAAAGCTGGGGCAGAAATTACTGGAGATTCTTGCTGTCATGATTCTGAAGCTTGAATTGGAAAATGCATTTCCCAGGTCACATGAAAAGAAATTGCAAATTTTCTTCTCACAGCCTGCAAGAAGCTCAGGGTATAGACTTTCCTACTGAACATTGACACCTTGATTGCATGTTGTAAATTATGTTTAAAATCATATGAATCTGTTTTCAATAGATTTGGAAGACAAAAAATTAAAAATTTCATGTAATGCTTTCTCATTACAAAAATGAGACATATAGATCAGAAATATTTTAGAGAGCGCCTTTATCTGTAGAGCTACGTAAAAGAATAAAGTATAGAATATTCAGAGTAAGTTTGTGAATATTCTAACATAAACTTAAATAAGAGGATTTCACATGGATGGTAAAACACAATAGATGGTAAACACATGGATAGGAATTATAAAATGGACAAAACTAAAAATCAGTTAGAAAAACCTAAAGATAGAAATTATCCAATGAAAAATTCATTTAAAAGTGGTATTCATTTACCCCATAATATAGAAATCTGTTTGAGAATGTATTTTTTTTATCAATGTTGGTATCAAACGTGTCCTCTGAAAGGACTTTTTGAAACCTATAAAATGTTATGAAACAAGACTGTTTTGCCTTCAAGAAATTTAAAAAAATTTTAAACTGTTTACTAACCTTGGAATTACTAATCTTGGAAAAATGAGTGCAATAGTTAACCAAACAAATTGTTTAGTCTCTTAATAAGATATGAGGCTAAAAATGCTGGATAGGGAATTGCCAATTGCCTCAGAGGCCTTGAATGAAGACATTGGTGAAGAAGGATGTTCAAGTGTCGAGAAGACAAAAAAAAACACAGTTAAATCCAGAAGAAGAAAATTAAAATGTGTGTGCATGCACGCACATGTATAATTCATGCAGGGTCGTTACTGTAACGTTTATAATTTTAATAACACTTTGTTAGTCAGCCAGCAAACTAAAACCAGTAAAATTAATTTTGTTTGTTCTTTAACTCTGTAAACATGTTGAAAGAATGGTGCAATATTTGTGTCTTTAGTTTTGCCTTATTTAGTCTTGTCTACAGTAATCAAGATGTTTGTCATATGTGTATATACAACATCTACTACATGATGTTTGCAGTTTTAAAAGTATGAAGCATCATAGTTGGAGTGAAGAGTTGGGCTGCAGGGGCAGGCAATGAACCACAGTGTGCAAGAATATTTTATTTGATTGATGTTTTGGTGCCATCTACATATTCATAAGACATAAGCCATTGAGTTTATATTAAGATAATTAAATGTACAGTTTTCTTCCAGATACAAGTTATGAATATAATTATTTTACTTGTGCACATGGGCATAGTCACAAACACATAAAAAAAATTGTTGAAAATATTTGCAATGAAAACAAACAAAATATATATTTTATTCTGCAAAGTGTATTTTTTTAATCAAGTGGTTTATAATCAGAATCACAGGAAAGGTTCTGTTAAATCCAAGTACATCCCAAAACACACAGCAACTAGGTATAGATCTATGAATCTTGATACAGTTTTGATTCTGATTAAAGTTGACACTTGTAGTAATCATTAGTTTGACTGATTAATTGAAATTTAACATTGTCACATTACTATTAAATATCCTCTTCTGTTTTCTGAAATTTTAACCAGAAACAGGTATTTATTTCATGGTACTGGCATTACTATACTGGGCTATTTAATGTTGAGGTGAAAGTAGTGTTATGTCAACATGTATGTTACACTTTAATTTTGTTACTTATGTAGGTAATAGGTGTTATAATCATCTTTTGACAATACCATTATGGTTCACTAGCAGATTGGTAACTTTGTTGGTTATTTTGATATAGCCTACAGTTGGCTCATACAAAAAAACAATATTTATTAATCCTTTGGAAACAGGCACATAATTCTTGTTTCCTTCCTCTGCAGTGCCATTTTTATTGAAATTAAATAAAATATTATGTCAGTATATTGTTACGATGATCTCACTGATCATCATACAAGTTCAAAAGGAACAAATTACAGACACCAGTGAAGTCACTAATAATCAGCTTTAATTAATCACAAATAACAATTCTTAATCAACTTGTACAACAATCCAAGTTAAATTTGTCCATACGCAATAATAATGTCAAATAATAGAGTTCCACACAAATTATAACACAGTAACACTTCGCTTCATTAATTCAACTGCCATTCGATCTACACTAAGGAAAATCGCTCAACACAATTGACTTGACAAAGCCAGCCTCTGTCCCTTATATACGTAGCACACGTGTTCTAGAATGAACTTTCCATCCTTAATTGGGTGTGCCAGCTAATGTGTATCTCATGTGTTCTTGAAGAATCTGGAACATACTTCAATCAGGCCTTGACTGAGGCTACACCTTCTTAACTAGTGTGGAGGTACGGGTGGAGGACGCTCTTGGCTGTTCAGTATGGTTCTTGTTACACTGCCCCCTCCTTAAACCTGTTCGTCCTGAACTGGCAATCCATTTATGAAGTAATACTTGGCCAGGCAATCTAGGTGGACAACCTGGAATTTTGCTGTCCTTCCTGTTGAATCCCAGTTACTCTGAAGTTTATGTGAATAACCACGTCAGCGCTTTGGGTTGAACAACAAAACCTGATCTCCTTCTTGGAAACCCACGCTATTGCTGAGAATATTACGAGTTTTCATTTTATCACTGGCTATCTTCAGCCATCCTCTTATCAAGCAATTCATTTCTCACAGTTGGTTTTGTAATTGCGAGGAATAATTCTGTGGCTCTTGGGACTGAGTCTCAGGTGATCCTAACATCAAGTCCCCAGGAAGATGGATTTTCTGCCCGAACACCAATTTTTCTGGGGTCAGGCCAGTTGTGTTGTGTACTGATGACCTGTACGCCATGAGGAATAGTGGTATACATTGGGTCCCAGTCTGTTTGGGACTGGGACTGGGACTTTCTCATCAGCAACCTTCGAAAGATGCTGTTCAAGTGTCCTATTCAATCTCTCAACCATTCCATCTGACTAATGATGGAGAGGCATTGTCCTGGTCTTTCGAATTCAGAGTAGACGGTATAATTCTTTAAACACTCCTGACTCGAAATTCCTCCCTTGATCCGTATGGATTTCCATAGGGTTTCCATACCAGCAACAGAAGGTGTGAACTAATACATTTGCCACAGTGGTAACCTCCTGATTTTGAATTGTGTAAGCTTCCACCCACTTAGTAAAATAGTCACCTATAACCATGATGTCTCATTTTCTCTGTGCTTCTGGTTTGTGGGCCCTTGTTTGCAGCACATATTTCACATCCCCGACACCATTCCTCTGCATCGTGGTGAAGATGAAGCCAATAGAATTGCTTCCATATTTTGTCAAGGGTTTTGTTAACGCCAAGATGACCTACAGATGTTCCATCATGCATCTCCTTCAAAACAGGCTGCACTTTACTTCGGGGAACTATTATCTGGATGGCCATGTCACGTCTGTCTGCACTTTCCCAAGTCCTTTTCAACAATCCGTTCTCCAAGGTAAGAGATTCCCATTGTGCCCAGTAGCCCTTCAGCACTTTGGAACCATGGCAGACATCTTCCCAATCCAGGCGACGTCCTTCCTCTTTTGCTGTCAAGATCAGACCAATGTCTTCATCAGTCATTGGTTCTTGTTGAAAATCTTGTATCATCCAACCATCTACCAGGAACTCTACAGAGATGGCTTGAACATGTTCGCTTGTGTTCTGTTCTTCTGTTCTGTGGCAATTTCGACAGTCTTCTGAGAACGGTCTTCGAGGTAAGCCATCTGTATTACCATGCAGGTGCCCCTGTCGATGTTATACCTTAAAGTTGTACTCTTGCAGACGTTCGAGCCACCTTGTCAACTGCCCTTCCAGATTTTTAAATCTCAAGAGCCATGTGCAAGCATGGCATAGTCGGTGCGTAGTAAAAACTCTCTCCCATTGATGTATTTATGGAAGTGGTCCAAAGCTTGTACGATTGCCAACTACTCTCTCCTTGTACCACAATAATTTCTATCTGATTTAGAAAGCCTCTTGCTGTAGTACGCTACTAATGGGTCTTCACCATTTTGCATTTGAATTTTTTATAATTGTTACAGTTTCCTCTACTTCAGACATTTTATTTGACATTGATTCTTCTAGGACAGATATTTTTGTAAACATAACTTCTTCTATACTCAAGACAGATTTTTCTACTTCAGCTATTTGTAATATCACTGATTCTTGTACTTTCTATATTCTAGTAACTTGTTTATTAAGCTCACCTCACAATAGACCCAGCTCTGCAGCAGTATGTTCTTGTATCTGCTTTTGCTCCTGTATCAATGCTATGATGTCACCTGTTTCACACTTCCGTTCCTCTGCCTCCTGCTTGCATTTCTCGTCTTGTTCTTCTGATTCCAAAATTAGTGTTTTCTGTCTTTCTTCTGTTTCCAGCATTAGTGCTTTCTACTGTTCTTGTGTTTCCATCAGGAGTGTTTTCTGTCTCTCTTCCACTTTTTCATCCTGTTGTTTTTCTGTTGCTTCTGCCTCTTGTCGTCATTGTTCCTTTGTCTGCAACAGCAGCGCCTGGAAATTTTCCATCACCTGACAAGCATCCATATTTGCAGATTAATTACAAATTACACTAGTCTTGTACAAAGTGTCCACTATTTTCTACTGTTAACAGTTCTGTCCCACTTCTGACCCACTGTTATGACGGTTTGACCGATCATCGTATAGTACAGTGGAAAGAAATTATGAACACCAACACGATTGCTTTAATTAATCGCAAATAACAATTCGTAATCAGCTAGTGCAATAATCCAAGTTAAATTTGTCCACATGCAATAATAATGTCAAATAATAATGTCCACACTAATCATAACACAATAACACTTCGCTTTAATACTTCAGCTGCCACTTGATCCGTACTAAGGAAAATCGCTCAACACAACTGACTTGAAAAAGCAAACCTCTATCCCTTATATACATAGCGCACGTGTTCTAGAATGAACTTTCCATCCTTAATTAGGAGCTAACGCGTATCTCAAGTGTTTGTGAATAATCTGGCACATACTAGAGTCCGGCCTTGACTGAGGCTACACTGCATGGCTAGTGGAGGGACAAGTGGAGGACGCTGTCAGCTGTTCGTTCTCGTTACGATGTCAATTTAAATGACAAACCATATCATGTATAGAAAATGTATATACTGGTACATTTTTTGAGTGGAATAATAAAAAACTTTGTTGGAATAATAAGAAGAGATAGTTGTTATTCTGTATCTTACATCTCTATACAAGGAGAAAAAAATCAAGTTGTATAAAACCAATGAAATACATGAACCAGCCACCACCACCAACGTTGTGGTGGTAACAAAATATCACCATACTAACAGAAAATAATATATTGCTATTTTTTGTGATGCATCTTATATTTTCCTTTGTATTTTGTTTTATGGTGAAAAATGAAAATCACACATTTATTCATTATGTGACAGTTTATGATATCTACCATGATTTTAGAGCAGAAATTGAATGGAATAGACACATTATGTGTTACAGAATTTACTTTAGTAAATAACAATTATAAATTCTTTGTGTATAAATTGTACACAAGCCTATGCAACATAATTTAAATAAGTTATGTGGAAAAACTGTTAAATCAATTTATCCACATCTACATCAATTAATCAGTCATCCCATTAGATTTTAATGTTTTTCACAATTTCAGGGTAGTTAAAGAAAAACTTTTGAGCAAAATAGTGTCATATAGGAACCTGGAGAGGATTCTAAAGTGCATATGATAGTAATGCTGCAGTTGCTTATGAGATCAAATGCAGTTATAATAGTGTGTAAATATCTGTGTATGTTCACTTTCAAGTAAACAAAAACTTTAACATGAATTATAAAATTTATACCTTTAATTCGTGTATTAATTGTATATTTCAAACCTGTTAAGTTTGGGGCTATCATAGTGTATAGTAACTTTTACATTACTTGGAATGTATGTTTATTGATGTTATTAATTAGTAGCAGTGTGTTGGATCAGTATGATGAGTAGGCTCTGTTCTTGGTTAGGAATATCTACATGTTACATTGTTTTATGTTAGAGTGATTTTTTTTTACTTGTACCGTCTAACAGGGTTTTTACTGTTCCTAGATAAAAGGTGCATTTACATCGAAACGAGGACAGGCCAGCTTCAACCCATACAGCTATGGCAATGTATGTTCAAACTGCTGCCATGTCTTGTGTGCTCCTTCACCACCTAGTCTCTTAGGTACGTGTATACAGGTTATTACCACTACTATTGTACGGGACTTAGCATTATAAGCTTCGATGTTGCGCAATAGTAACAGCTCTTCCCCGCCCCTCGCCCAACAGCGTTGTCGCACGTTACACTTGGTTATGCGTAGGCAAAGGCGGGGAGGGTGGGGATTGAAGCGACATGGCAATACCGCAATCGCCTCGAAGCTTATTTTGATACGTCTCACATAATAACGATGACATAATAAACAATAATTGGAATATGATTCATATAATGTTATATGCCATCTTTTTATTCTTAAAAATAATTAATTGTTAATGAGAATTGTACTATTAGTAAGTAATTGTGTATATAGAAAAACACATTAGGCTTTTAAGATAGGAATGTAACATTTTAGGCTATCTTGTACCCCTCCTTTTTTTTTTTTTTGGAGAGGCTACTAGATATTTATAACTAGGCAGAAGGCCTAGACGAAGCATAAAATGTGCTGGGTCCAGTGAGACGGGACTTGCAATTAATACTCTCGATTAACAAACAATAACAGCTTTTATTATATTTAAAATTTTTTTTTACATTATTAGAGGAAAATTTCTTAACCATATTTTGTATGCATACATATATCAATTGCAATTCAAATATTCGCCATCACGATTCAACATTCAATATATAATACTCATAAGTCATAAATTCATCTATTGTTTAACTCGCACCCCCAATTCTTTCAAATATCTTTTTCTGTACATGATTCAACATAGAGACATATAGATCACAGACAGTTCACAAATATAAATCACAAACAACATTATAACATGAAAGCCTTGCGGCCCGCCTATATATATTTTTTTTTATATTGCCCATCATATAGAAATGTCAAAACTACAATATATAGATCCATATATATACATATAGTACACCAAAAGAATCTGGGTTGGCCAGAATAACCATGCAATACAAATTACCAAATGTGAATTGCCTGAAAGCAGACTGTATAGTTTAGTCAAGTTACAATTTTTAATTATATAAAAAAAAACTGGTTTGCTTGTAATGGCCAGAAAATACAAGTTACAACTTTAAGTGCCCATGAACAGTCTGTATAAATTTAGTGAAATTATAATTTATGAACTTTTAATAAAATCTGGATTGACTATAATAATTAAAAAAAAAAACATGTTACAATTTTAAAGTGACGTGAACAGCCTGTATAAATATTGTGAAATTATAATTTATGAACTTTTAATAAAATCTGGATTGACCCGGCAGCCGAGCAGCCGCAGAGCGTGACCTGACATAACGTAACATGTGCATGGGCCTGCATAGATCCGCACCCAAGAGCAGCCTACCCAAGGTTATAATGAGGGGACCGGCCTGAAGCAGAATAAAAAACTTCCAACCCTTCTACGACATAAGAACATAATTAGGTGTCAAAACTGTCATTAAAATAGATAACAGATCAGCAATTATAATTGAACCAGACCAGCCGGTCAGGTTCATCCTGTCACAAAACAGCACCCACCTACATAGCTGAATTTCCGGTCCCCCAATACTTAAACAACCCCCTTACAGTATCCGGGTAAGAAAATGTGGAGCATGAAATTTAATGAGCCCCGGACACATGCCAGCCCCTGGGTGTACAATTAATACCGAATCTAAGTACATTCTATACATAAATTCCCAAAAATCCGCGTACAAATTATGTCCCGTTGGACCGGAGCCCAATCAAAACGTCATGGAGATGTAAAATGTCACAGTGTGTCACAAAAGTCCAACTCGAGTTTTATGGATTGTTAAATGCACGAATAGGTGTTTTCTATGTAGGCCAAGTGTAAATAAAACTGGTTGAATATCACCTTATTTTAATCCAGCGGATTTCCAGGAGTTCGGTGCGCAGTGAGTCAGACGTCTAGCTGATGGGGTTTTGCTGAGGCATGGTCATCTTGCCTTTCCTTCCGACAGGTGAAGTCGAGAGCTTTTGGTATGTTCAGGAGCAGATGGAGAGTCGAATTTCCATGCTTGGGTCAGATCCTTGACTGGCGCGGGGGCCCTAAGCATAAATGATAATTAAATAGCTGACCAAACCCTTATTTCCAAGCATAACCCACACACACACCATCGACTGAACCAGTCTAGACAAAATCGAACAGGCACCCCTGACCATTTAAACCTTGCTCATTTTAATTAAAATATAACATCTTCTCTTTTGTATCACACCAAAAATTCTCACAGACGCCCTAAAATCAATTTATAAGTTTCAATTTATTAATTATGCCTACGTGAGCAATAAAGTTCGACACACAATAACCTGTTCGGAGATGTACACGGCCACGTGCTAATGCATTTAAAACTTTGAAGTTCCCCGAAATTACACAATTTTTACTCCACTAATGCGATGGGCAATTACTCTATATTAATTACAATTTACAAGGCTGTATCAGAGTTTAAATAAATTAAAATTACATGACACTAAATACTTTAAGTTCGCGCCACGTGGCGTGCATATTTAAAAGCTATCCATTTTCATCCACTCACATAACGCTCAAATTCACATTTTATTTCACGCAGTCCATAATATACATTCTAAATTTACTTACTGCAGATCTGGACGAGTTTATCTAGCCATAGGGAATAGCAATATAAGACAATTAAAAAAAACTTCAGCTCTGTCAGAAGGTTCAGCAGCACACGAGGCGGTAGACAAGACTCGACTGACGAGTGCTCTGCCTGCCAGCGCCGAGACCGAATTACGCACTTTCTCTACAACAGAATGCGCTCGCATGTACAATGGCCCAACGGTATAATGGATTTACGCCGTTGAATTAAGATACGGCTAACAATTTAATTATTGACGCCGTAACAATTTCGCGTCTTGACATAAATAAATTATTTTCATATACAGTAAACCCTCGATTTAACGGACTTCGGATTTAACGGACAGAATTTAACAGAAAAAAAAGCATGATGTTTTTAGGCTTTTGAAACGTATAATGTGCATAAACTGCAGACTCTCCTGTTCTGGCGATATTGCTTGGCTATCGCAGCATTTTTTCGTTTCTTGTTTTGAAACGCAAATTTTCTCATCTCCAATTGTATTTGATGAGAACGGAGATAAGAATTCATTTAATTCTTCACGATCCCCTCTTTGTGTTGTTGTTGATGCAGACATCGCACACGTTCAGTGGAAGACATCACGACGACTAACATTGAACAATATACACTGATATGCATCTTATTTCACTGTCACCAAATTTATTTATTACTAACATCACCTGGAGCATTACATTTTTCGATGATGTTACACATTTTGCATCACGCATTTTGTGGAATGACCCCAGCCTAAAAACATTATCATGTTAAAAAAAATTTTGAGACGAAAAAATCACGATTAAGTTTCGAAGTCCATGGTTGTGATTTAAATTTGGTGGTAGTTCATAACCATAGCAACGCATTTTCACTCTTGAATATTCGGCTATCTTCATGATAATTCGTATGCACGTGCAGTTCACATTCGTACAGCGTCGCATCAGTTTATTCAGAGAACACAGCGTGTACACTACATGTGTTTCTTAGTACGAACCTTGCACGTGTTAAATAGAGAGTCTTAACGAGTTTATACTTGCGTTGTTACAGCAAGGTCCATTACTTTATTAGTGAATTACAGCATAAGTATGTCTGGTGTTACGAAAAAACGTGTGAACTTGAGTATAAAGCAAAAGCTTGAACTAATAAGTAAACTTGAAGGTCGCGCGTCTGTTGCACATGTTTGTGAAGTGTACGGTGTAAAGAAACAAACCGTTTCAGACATTCGAAAGAATAAAGATAAACTTATTCAGTTTTCGCTAAAGTACAGTGTTGATAGTTCGAAGAATGAGGGAGAAAGAAAACACATTAAATTAGCCAAACACAAACAATTAGAGGATGCTGTGTACAAGTGGTTTATTCAGCAACGTTCTAGTGGCGTCGTTGTTCGTAGTGTGGAGTTGTGGGCTGCTGCTGATAAACTGGCGAAACATATTGGTATCCAATTTCAGGCGAGTGATGGGTCGTTTCAGGCTTTGGCGTTTTCGTAAACGACATGGCATCACAAATAGATTAACATGTGGGAAGATGGAGATGATGATGATGACAACGATGAAGAAACATCTGTTACAGGAGGCCCTAAATTATCAGTGATAAGAAACAGCATGGACGAAATTATCGCGTACATTGGGGAGTCTGCAGATCCGGAAGTGTGTGCTTATTATGACCATTTTAGACAGTTTAGATCTTTAATAATAAAGAAGCAACATTCTAGTGGAAAACAACTGACTCTTGATGTTTTTATCCAGAATAAATAAAGGTGTGTACATAACATCGTATTTGCATGATATTAATAGTACGTATTAAAATACAGATAAGCGATGTTGTCGCTGTTACAATAGAAAACCACACTGGCAGTTTACCCGTTATTTAGAAACATGTTATTCACACCCCCTCTACTCATCCTTTGTCTTGCTGCCTACAGAAGGGTGCGAGCACGCGCGCGTGCGCACGCACTTACACTTTTTCTTCCTATTCTTTGTTCAGTTTGCTGTTAAAACGTACGGTTGCAGTCATAAATCATAATGCCAGAGTTAACAACAGCCAGGCAAACTGCTGTTGCTTACGCAGTAAACTACTCATAGATACCAAAAGCGTTCGTCCCGCCAGAAGTCAGGTATAACTTCGAATTTCGTTAGCGCGCGAATGCAAGACGCAGGCCAAATTAGCGACCATGTTTTTAGGAGAAAAAGTGCGGCTTGTATTCGGAACAATACGGTATTTGCATGATATTAATAGTATTAAAATTTCAAGTGTTATAGGCCTATTTGACTTAAATATATCCTCAAAAAACAAAATTTGCGATTTAACGGACTTTCGATTTAACGGACACCCCTCAGCCCCAATTAGTCCGTTAAATCGAGGGTTTACTGTATATCAAATTTTATTATACAAGCGCCGGTTCGCAGGCAAACCGGCACAATCTCATCTTAGGCATTGAAACATAGAGTTATCAAACACATCCCTTAACGAAGTGCTAAAATTCACGTTGAAGATTTCAGTCATTTGTACCTAAACATTTTGTCAGTCCAAATCAAGAGTCAAAACGATGTTGCTAATATTTTATTGTAATAAAACAATTGTTTCTATAACTTTGTGCAGATAGTTCTTGCATCATGATAGTGCACTTGTTTACATTGCATTGCCTGTGAGAGAATTTTCAGCCGAAAGAAGATGACTATATTAGAAATGCACTCCTTGAATCAAGGTGTAATGAATGACTATGGTTCATGATGCAAAGTAAAAAAGTAACACACTTTAATGACATGGAATACATTGAAAACAATAGGATTGCAGTTCTGAAGATTGTTCCATAAAACTATTCTAAAACGGCTTCGAACGAATACAGAAGCGTTGCAACAGATAGAATTTAGGCAGATTAAATTAATGGGATAAACACTGGAAAGATAGGAGAGGTGCGTTTAGAACCTTTAACCGTTTAGAATGTTAAAACAAGATTGGAATGTGAGATTTACTCCCAAATGAAAAACTGTGGTTTCATCAAAACTGTGTAGCCTTAAGGTTGTGATGAATAGTGGACTAGAGCTGTTATCAATTTATAGTTCATTACTTTTTTTTGCAACCACAATGATATTGAGAATAATGTAGCTGCTGTTCAGTAGCAGCAAGTTTGTGAAATTGATTATCAAATATCGTGCACTTTCAAATATAATTCATAACTTTATTTTTGGAAAACAATCAATACATGATATGATATTATGATATAATAAAACTAAAGTAAGATAAATTGTGTTGTTAGTGGCCTGAGTAGTAGTAATCATATCAATTGTTTGAGTATAGATAGAAGAGGACTTGTTACGCCAGAATATCTTGGGGAATCAGAACCAAGACAGGGGTCAGTAATCACAAATAATCGAACATATGGATCAGTTATTACACCTCCACCTCCAACACAGGTGTGTATTGTTTTTCATAACTTCTATGCACTACAGAAGGATGACTGATGTAATCTTGATTTTTTTGTAACATTAATTTGTTGCAGTTTACTAAAAAATTTAAAGTACTGTTAAGTATTTTATTTTTATTTATGATTACAAAGATATAAAATTATTCCTTTCTAAGTAACTCGTTGAGTTTCCTGCAGGTCTGCTATGTAATATCTTAAAACAAATACAATGCAAGTAGGTTTATTTTCACCTGTTGCACATTTTACACAAATTGTTCTCTATCCTCAGAGGTTTGTTTGTCACAATAAACAAACCTCTGAGGATACAAAATAATTTCTGTGAAACATGCGTCAGTTGAATATAAACCTACTAGCAGTGTATCTATTTGAAGATATTACAAAGATATAAAATATACAGATTTTTATATAAGGAATTTTTTATGTCACTATTAGTGCAGCTACCTTTGATTTACTTATATGAAGATGTTGTAACATTGGATAGATGAAAAAATTGTTGACTATTTTACAATAAAATGTTTTGCTAACTTATTACTAACATCTTATTTGCTAACTACTATGCTTTTTTATTATAAAAATCACCTTCACACTTTCAACTTGATATCTGCTTGTGTCTTGCCTCTGCATGTGAATTTCTTTACTGCCTTCTTGAACTGCATAATTCTGTCTGCTCAGAGTGGATTGATATAATGTATCCAGCTTTCAAATATACCTGTTGTCGATACCCAACCTGCCATGTACTTTTACATTGTGTCGGTTAATAAAATGAATAGTTTGTGATTCCTGAATCTTTTAATTCAGAGTTTTAAAACCTGTAGGAATTTAGTTTCTGCAGTTCGTATGATTCCAAAGGGACTTCGCTTAGAATTGGAATAGGGAACTTGAAAATTTTAATGATGATGCCCTTACTAACTCCCACTTTTAAAGTTGTTGACTTTGCAGATTTTGTCCTCCAGACTCAATAAACTGTATTATGTTAGTAACTGAAATACAGCTTTATTAAATGTAAGATGTATTAAATCTTACTAACTAAATATTTACAATAAACAGTTAGTACTAAAGTGTTTTTATCAAGAACTATCTTTGTACTTACCCACTTCCTTTTCCTAGCAAACCCATAACTTCATATTTAAAATAATTAAAACAAAATGATGGCGGCTCAGTAGACCAGTGGGTATGGCACCTGGCTACTAATCTAGAGGTCCCGGGTTCAATTCCCGGTCCCGCACCATAAAATCAAGGTGCGTTTTTCAGCCCCAGGTCGACTCAGCCTGTTGAAAATGAGTACCTGGGATAACATCCTGGGGATAATAATGGGCAGCTGAAGTGTAGTGCTGGCCACACTGCCTTCCTTATATGCCGTACGGCTCATATTAGGCAGCCTACCCTGCCTACTCCTAAGCTACTTCGGTGGTATACATGGGAGCCATTATTATTATATATTAAAACAAAATGATAACGCTCTCTTGTTTTCTGAAAAATTATTTGTTAACAGCATTCTAGTTACTTTTTCTGATCAGGATATTGCTCATTGGTAACAAGTATTAGTGAGTAAGCTTAAAGTTAACCATTGTAAATATACTTTACAGAATGGACTGAATGGGCAAAGCAGCGGTAACAACTTGAGGCATGGCGATGGAACAGGTTCATGCCACAACTTGGTACAGCAACAGCCACAGCCTCAGCAACCACCTACCCTACAACCGAGCGTACTACCGGCAGTGTGTAGTGCTGTAGCACCGTCTGTCAATGGTTCGTATCGTGAAGAAGCTGGTACTCAACCACCAGCCGATCCTTACTTTTATTATGCTAGTTTACCATTAAGACGTTCGCACTATAGGCATAATTTTCTTAACGCTAACTATTCTAGAACTTTACCTCGAAGTATTAATCATTACGGATACACTTCTAAGGAACAGACTTATTTAATGCAAGACCATAATTCAAGAGTGACACCGTTGTACAGGCAAGAGTATATAAGTGGAGGTGACAGATATGTAGTTCCTACATTTACCGGACTTTTAGGTTTAGGTGAAGTGTTACAGCAGTATTCTGGCAGCCGTCGAAGAGAACATGGTGGTGCCAGTATACTGTCGTCTATAGGTGCTTCATACGCAGTGACTACCAGTGATAGTGATGAAAATGCTGATTAACTTGTAGATTTGTAATCTGTTATAAAAATTTGGCTGTGGAAAATTTTATGTGAGGTTGTTAGTGTGTGGCTTTAAATGTTTTACCAGCAAGGGCAAATGTTATAATTTTTTTATATACATAGTGAGACAAAATCTGTTCTATTTTTAATGGAACAGTACATTAATTTTTCAGTTTAACTGATTCTGTGTAAATAATATGAAGTGTACATGCTGCAAGGCATAAATATTAGTAATAAGGTATGTAATTTTAATATGTTCTTCTAAACAGGTAAATAAATTTTTTAAATAAAAATCTATACTTTATTTTAAATATTGAAGTTTAATCTCCTTTATGAATTGTGTGTGTGTGTGTGTGTGTGTGTGTGTGTGTGTGTGTGTGTGTGTGTGTGTTAAATAACAAAAGCGTGGATATAATCCTTTTTTTTTGTTGAAAATGCACCATTGGATTATTTGCAGGGCAAGTCACTGTCAAATCTTAACAGACTTATCAGTTAACGTAATCATTTTGGTGGTTATCGTGATCATCAGGATCTTTAGAGTGGTAATTTTTACTAGCTCTGTTGAGAACTGACTGCTAATAGAATTAACAATGCTCAGTTTATAGTATGAATTGTGGTATTGTTTTGTTCTAGCTTGCATTTATACTGAAATATCACTGGTGGTTGGAGCATGTCTAACACAGATGAAAATCAGGCAGTTGCAAGCACATGTTCACAACAATTTTATAATGGTTTATACTAGTTGACAATTTTATTTTAGAAGAAACAATACATTTTGATTTACATAATGTATGATCATGTGCAGTCCACTGTGATAATTGATTTTTGAAAATTTATTTAACATTTCAAGGGCTTATCAGAATGTGTGTGTGTGTGTGTGTGTGTGTGTGTGTGTGTGTGTGTGTGTTAAATCCAGTATTGATTATGTGTTGGTGATTAGTGAAAACAAATCAAACTGTTTTGTCTGTTTTGCTGTAAAATTTTGATCAATTATTTTTTTATTTGCTATGTGATGTGATATTTTATAAATGAAAAATACAAGTTGATTATCCTGCTATGTGTGAATAATATTAGCATATTGTATGTTTAGCTAAAGTATTAGTATTCTTCTTCTTATTGTTGTTGTTGTTTTTACTGTATTATTGTTATTACTACATAATTATTATTTGTACTAGTACTATTGTATTTCTTCAGGAGAAGGAAGTCTATTACACACAAATGAAATCATATAACAAAAAAGATTTCACCATAGCAGATTATATTTCATTATAATCTTTGTGACCATGAGTGTCCTGTGAATATAAAGCGAGGGATATCTGGAAAGTGAAGATACAGTGGCAAGAAACTATATGTTAACAACTTTTTATGTTATTTAAAGTTGCAGTGGTGACTCCAGCATTACAATGGTGGAGGGGCCGACGGTGGGCCACTCTGTAAAAACATTTTGTATGGACACAAGTTCATAAATGCAGAATTAAAAGCTATACCATATTTTTTTTGCTACAAGAATGTGTCGTATACACAGTGTAACTGTGCACAGTATACTGGTATTATATGAGTATATTACTCCAGTATATAATTTCCATTCACATTTCTTTTAAAGTCTTGTGTCAAGTCAGGGACAAGCAGACCCCCTCCCCCAAGGGTTGAAAGAAGTTGACGAATTTTGTTAATCTCTTAATTTTTAGGCTGTTTTATTATTTTTTCAGCTGTGTGCTAATGTAGTAGTCACTCTTTTTTAAATATAGAAACAGATTTATTACACAGCATTAGCATATGTGTTTGAAGTATGAAATCTAGAAAAATTAATTCAGTTAAAAAGTATCTTGTAAACAGTGTTTCAATAATGCGTATTTTTATTGTGTTATTATGGTTTACTTTAATGGGATTGATTTCAGGATGTTATCACATGTTTTTCAGCCACTTTATAGTTAGTAATGTTGATTAGTCTTAACTTGTTTTTTTCTTTGGTATGAAGCTGACTCGATCCCCCCCCCCCCCCGCAGGCCAAATTCTAAATACGCCACTGTGTTAAGTATTGAAGTATGAAAATATCATAATAGTACAAACACATTATGCATTAAAACATAGACCACTTACTCTCATTCAGTAGAATCAGTTTTATTAAAATATTAATTCTTGTATTATTATGACTGACCGTAATATCTACTAGGCCTACTAATATGGTAAGTTTCTGAATTCCCGGCCTTTGAAAATAAATTAGTTGCCAAGGATCAGATGAAATTCTCCATGGAAGGAACATTTAGTACATTCTCCATGGAGCCCCCAATTTAGTACATTACTTTTGACATACCACAGGGTCTCCGAATGGTATGATGCTGATAATTCTGCACTTGTTAGTGGGTGACAGGAGAGATCAATGTCAATGGCCGCTAAGCGACTGCCAGGTCAGTAATTGCTGCCCATATGAACAGCATATACAGTGAAAGTTTTGTGCAGACAACCAAGCAGCTGTCGCACTAAAGCGTGGGGAAATTTTTGGCTCTGATAATGCCTCAAACCTTTTTAGGGGTTTTCAGGATATCAATCGTAAGGTAATTGAAGTCTAGGGGCTAGCAGAACGCTCATGATTCGGTCCACTGGGTTGGCATGGGGAAGTTAGATTTGCATGTAAAGCATATCACTTCTTACCAAACTGTGTTGATCACAGTGCGTCACTTCTGCAACCAATGCGCAATGTCCAGCTGATATTGCATCATTGCGCCTGCCTCCTGTGGTGGCAAAGGTTACAATGGAACATTGCATCATCAGCAAAGAGTGACAACATGACTCTGGGAAAGTTCAAGCAGTGGAAACTTCTTTAATTTTGCTACTTAAGTCAACAAGGTTTTCAGTTCATAATTCTTTCTGGATTAATTCAATTAGACTTCAAAAATTAAATATCGTGAGTTAGAATTATTGGAGAATTTTTTGTAGGGCAGGCAGGTCCAATCATGGCTACGGCCCTGCTTATAAAGTATAATTCTTCTATTGTGTGTCACAAAATTGAATACCAAAACTAAATAAAATTTGAAAACAGAGCAGATTACACATTACTTCAGCTTTCTAAAATATGCATACTATATGCTTACCAATAATTGATGCTTTACTACAGCGTTAATTATGTGTGTTTTTATGCTTGGTTTGTAAAACTTCTTATCATCATTTGATATTTTAGTACAGTAGAACCTCGTTAACCCAGATCAACTGGGGCCGGGGCCGATCCGAGTTAACGAAAATCCGGATTATCCAGAGAATGAGGGAAAAACGATAAAAAAGAACATGTGCTTACCAAAAATATTTTTAATGGAGTTTAAAAATTATTATCGTCACACTTTCACCTAAAAATACATAATATGTATTTACACTGTACACAATATAGGTACAAACTAGTCGGTAGTAAAAAGGCAGTGAGCTTTTGCTGCCTCAGTTTTGTGTATCGCTTACGAGCAGCGCGATCTCGCATCCGCTTTAGCATTAGAAGCTCGTTTGGCGATGTTTCGGCTTGACTCTCAAAATAAATCATCAATTTATCTATGTTTGCTACTGCTTCTGCGTGGGTCATAACCACAGCTGGTTCATCAACACTGTCTAAATCCTCTTCATTTTCATTTTCTGTAACACTGCATGATGCAATAATTTCTTCCTCTGTGATCGCTTTATAACCTCCGTCATTGTCAATTTGCAACCAGTTGTCAATGTCTTCTTCATCAACATCGGAACAGCCATCAATACTTTTAAAAATGTCTATAAAATCTTCTTCTTCTTCTTCTCCTCCTTCTCCTTATCCCTCTCCTTCTCCTTCTCCCTCTCCTTATCCTCCTTCTCCCTCTCCCTCTCCTTCTCCCTCTCCCTCTCCTTCTCCTTCTCCCTCTCCCTCTCCTTCTCCCTCTCCCTCTCCCTCTCCTTCTCCCTCTCCTTCTCCCTCTCCTTCTCCCTCTCCTCCTCCTCCTCCTCCTCCTCCTCCTCCTCCTCCTCCTCCTCCTCCTCCTCCTCCTCCTCCTCCTCCTCCTCCTCCTCCTCCTCCTCCTCCTCCTCCTCCTCCTCCTCCTCACCTCCTCCTCCTCCTCCTCCTCCTCCTCCTCCTCCTCCTCCTCCTCCTCCTCCTCCTCCTCCTCCTCCTCCTCCTCCTCCTCCTCCTCCTCCTCCTCCTCCCTCCTCCTCCTCCTCCTCCTCCTCCTCCTCCTCCTCCTCCTCCTCCTCCTCCTCCTCCTCCTCCTCCTCCTCCTCCTCCTCCTCCTCCTCCTCCTCCTCCTCCTCCTCCTCCTCCTCCTCCTCCTCCTCCTCCTCCTCCTCCTCCTCCTCCTCCTCCTCCTCCTCCTCCTCCTCCTCCTCCTCCTCCTCCTCCTCCTCCTCCTCCTCCTCCTCCTCCTCCTCCTCCTCCTCCTCCTCCTCCTCCTCCTCCTCCTCCTCCTCCTCCTCCTCCTCCTCCTCCTCCTCCACCTCCTCCTCCTCCTCCTCCTCCTCCTCCTCCTCCTCCTCCTCCTCCTCCTCCTCCTCCTCCTCCTCCTCCTCCTCCTCCTCCTCCTCCTCCTCCTCCTCCTCCTCCTCCTCCTCCTCCTCCTCCTCCTCCTCCTCCTCCTCCTCCTCCTCCTCCTCCTCCTCCTCCTCCTCCTCCTCCTCCTCCTCCTCCTCCTCCTCCTCCTCCTCCTCCTCCTCCTCCTCCTCCTCCTCCTCCTCCTCCTCCTCCTCCTCCTCCTCCTCCTCCTCCTCCTCCTCCTCCTCCTCCTCCTCCTCCTCCTCCTCCTCCTCCTCCTCCTCCTCCTCCTCCTCCTCCTCCTCCTCCTCCTCCTCCTCCTCCTCCTCCTCCTCCTCCTCCTCCTCCTCCTCCTCCTCCTCCTCCTCCTCCTCCTCCTCCTCCTCCTCCTCCTCCTCCTCCTCCTCCTCCTCCTCCTCCTCCTCCTCCTCCTCCTCCTCCTCCTCCTCCTCCTCCTCCTCCTCCTCCTCCTCCTCCTCCTCCTCCTCCTCCTCCTCCTCCTCCTCCTCCTCCTCCTCCTCCTCCTCCTCCTCCTCCTCCTCCTCCTCCTCCTCCTCCTCCTCCTCCTCCTTATTCTTCTGCTGCTGCTGCTAAGTCACACACACACCAGGCCAAGAAATCATTTTGAAACAAAAGTCTTCAATGCGTTTTCTGTTCTTTTTCCAATCAGATACGGTCAATGTTCCTACTCCAAACTCAGCAGCAATGTTCTTTAACGATTCTCCCTTATCAATTCTTGTCAATGCTTCCATCCTTTTTTTCATAGTCACAACAATGTTTTTACGTTCTGTCGCCATCGCTAACGAAACAGCACAACGATACTGTACCTCGACAGTGACACTAGGACAACACACAAACACTACCGAGATTGCAGCGCAACTGAGGAATGTTGTTTCTAGGTCAATGTCAAGTGCGAGGCGTGGGGAGGGGAAGGAGAGTGTTGAGTCACCAGTTTGCTGCGTAGCAACAGCAGGTGGGGTGAGTGCAATGAACTCGCGTGCTGGAGGCGTGGGGAGGGGAAGGAGAGGGTTGGCAGGTGGGGTGAGTGCAATGAACTCGCCCGCTGGCAATGAATTCGAGTAATGTACATACTGAGAATAGCGATTTATCGTCTGTAAAACAAGTCTTCATTTACTACGCTAAACAACATAATTTTTTTTTCCAAAACTGGTCCGGGTTAAAGAGGCCCGGGTTAACGAGGTTCTACTGTAAATACGGTTTTATTAATGATATTAAATTCTTTAATATTAACAGCACAAAATGTCTGCCAATGAAACATTTCCTACTGTCTAT